>PYAF01002131.1:1851661-1869025 GCA_007407185.1 Glycine tomentella
GTGTAGTATTAAAGGCAGTAGTAAATATTAAGAAATTTATTGAATTAATATAGGTAAAATTGAAAATTACAATAAGATTTAAATTAGAAGTTCAAATTCCATTTTAAATAGTATTTGAGAGAGTATTATAAGTTAGTGAGATAAAATTTGTTTACTAAATGTTCATATTTTAGTCAAGCGAATTTATAAATTTGTCAAATAAGTCATAAGCCAGTAGAAATAACTTATTAAACATATTCAATCTTTAAAGATATTGTTCAAAGAAAAAAAATTATTTTATAAAATATAAAGTTATTCATAATTATTTTTAAAATAATTTAAATATTTTATATGATGAATTTAATATTTTATTATTATTAAAACACGAGACGCTTTAAACAAATGGAATATATGGCACCGATGTTATATTATGACAAATATCAATTTATTTAGAGAGCCATAGAAAAGGTGGTTTGAGAAACCTTATAGTAATTGCTGTTTTCTTTTCTGAATTTGGAGGCTACATTCTTTTCTTCTTCCAAGTAAAAAACTTAAATCACTTATATTAAAAATAAAAGCATGTTGTTAATTTATATTATTTTGTAATTAATATTGTATAAAATTAACAGATAAACCAATATTTGATAACTTAATTACTGGCTGAAGTAAGATAAACTTTACACGTATCATAGAATGTTTCTCACTGTCTTCTGTTATTAATTGACATGGTCATAATAAGCATATTATGTGGGTGCTTGTTATAATATATATACTAAATAGTCTCATAAAAATAATATATATATATATATATACTAGTATTAATTATTATCATTATTTTGGTGGTTGGAGTGAAATTAAACTTGAATTTCTTAAATAATATTTAAGTCATGTAAATGAATAAAATGTAGTTATGGAAAAAGATCTAATTAGAAGTATTTCCAGCTAGCAAACATTGATCCAAGACAAAATCCATAGATACTTAATTCTCACCAGTAAAAGGAAAAAAAAAAAAAATAGTAATATATGCGACAGGTTCCTGCTTGCACCACGAGATGAGAACCAGAATAATACTACAGGATATCCATTATCCTGCTTCCCGGGAAAATTGTCTATAACGTCCCTCTCTCAAGCTGGGTTAACAAATAAAAATGGCACAGACAGTGACGTTGCATTTTAGTGTATATATGATATAAGGTCAAGCGGAATCCAAAATTGATGGAAAAATGATATATATATTTCTAATGAGAAAAATAAAAGAAATTCTGATCTTCTTTCGTTTATATATTTTTACACATACAATACTACTATTTGTTTATCGCTTGTTTTGATCAAGATATTCCTCAACGTTACAGCTGCTTTATCACTTGTGCAAATCAATCATCTTTTTTGCACTCCCATTTATCAATATAAAACATTAAGAAAGCATAAAAAAAATTATGTTCAAAGGGGGACATATATAAATTAAATATGATGTAGGTTTTATAAAATATAAAAGTTAATTTTAAGAATAATCTTAATTGATGAATGAATTAATTATAATCTGATCGATATTTAATTGCAAATAAAATTAATTTCAATATGTCCATAACGTGATATAATAATTATAAGCAATTATATTCTAATCAATTATATTATTGAAATAATTATAAGCAATATTCCAGCAGATAATGTAAGGGTGAAGGGAGGCGTTTTGTAGACTGAGAGGTATTTAATTGTAATGATTAAGATTAAAAAAGCAGCATCTGTGATTATATTCTAATTGATCAATCATTCAAATAGGGATGTTCGCGGATCGATTTGGATCAGTTTTGACCAAATTTAGGATCCAACCCAATCAAATTTGATCGGTTCGGTTCGGTTCGATTTTCAGAAGAAAAAAATTGAAACCCAACCCAACCCAACCTGTTCATGAACAGTTCGGTTCAGTTCGGATCATCGGGTTACCTATTTAATTTTTTTTAGAACTACTATTTTATATCACGATTCTTTTAAATATCTCATACAATTAACACAATATTATCAAATGTATGAAAGTAGTAAAATTGATTCATTTAATATCATCAACAAATATTATAAAATAGACTTATAATATAAATTAAAACACATGTCTTTTTCTTTTTATCAACCTACCTATATGGGTTTTTCTTACATTGTTGGAACACATGTCTTCTCAAGTTAGAGGTTTCATAGACAGAACTAGCTACTGCATATGATGCATTACAATACTTGCAATAAGCCATACCATCTTCCTTCTTAGTAAAATGTTCCCAAACATTAGAAGGGGGTCTAGCAGATTTTTTTTTCCTTACCTCTACTTGTGCAAATTCAGATTGTTGTCCTTGCCCTTGTTGTGGTGGAGTTTCATGTCCTTGTGGTTGTCAAAAAACTTTTGCCCCTTGCTATGATGGACTTTGAGTATGACATGGAGAGGGAGTACTAATTGGTGGAATTGGAGATGAATCATTAACACTTCCTGTACCACTTTTCTTTTCCAATTGTCTCATTTTCAAATTCTAAAGAACCTATCCATAATATAAAAAAATATAAGTGAAGTAACATGGACCTTATTCATTGAACAACAAAAGCAATAATATGGAAATAAGAGATAAAAAAGACACAATCAATTTTAACGTAAAAAACCCAATTGGGTAAAAAATCACGACTTCCAAATTGGATAATCAATCCAATGGATAACTCCACTGTGATAATTTTGTGTACAAGAGTTCTTAGTATCCTAGTTTCCTAGTCTACCCTTACACAACAATTATCTCAGCTAGTATCCTTGCTTCCCAACAAAAAGCTCTAGTCTCAATTCACCAAGAACAGAGATAGACTGATATCTTTGTTTCCCAATCAGACTGGTATCCTAGTTCCCCAGTCAAAAGTCGTATGTCTCAATTCATCAAGAACAGAGACAAAACTGGTATCCTAGTTCCCATCTGCGACCTTTTCCAAAGTCAAGAAGAAGAATACAATAAAATAGTTACATTTACGCTTATATTCTTTAAGCAAATAGATACCTTTAAATCCTGATTGAGTTGAAGAATTAAACTTGTCAAACACGATCTCACAACAATTCTCTCAATGATGCAAATATAAACTCTCTAATACTCTAATATTGGAATGAAATGCATACATGAACACCAAAATATGTTTCTATTTATACTAATTTAAAGATATTATTTTAACCAATTTTTGAATGTAATCCTAAATATATTCTATCATATTATCCAATGCAATCTTAAAGATATTCTATTCTATTTTTTAATGCAATGTTAAAATATATCCTATCTTATTTTTGAATGCAATCTTAAACATTTACAATATCATACATTTTTTTACTGTCAATTTTTTTTTTAATTTTTAATATATATATAAATAATAAAATTTATATTATTATTACGGGTTCACAGATCGGGTCATCGGATCAACGGATCTGTAAATCTAAACCCGTGACCCAACCCGTACATGAACGGTTTTGATCGGTTCGGTTTCGATTTTGACCCAAATATATAAATGACCCAACCCAAACTATTCAGATCGATTCGGATCGGTTCGGGTTCACGAATGACCCTAACCCGTGAACACCCCTACATTCAAATCCTTCATTAACCCTTAAAATTTTAAAATTTGATAGATTTCCATACATTTTTTATGCATTTAAAATTACTTTGAGAGGGGGGATTTTTATATTTAGTCTATATTATTTTATTACTTTAAGAGATCATGGTTGATTTAGTAATGGGGGTATAGCTAGTTTGTACATGGTCTTAAATTCAGAGATCATCGATAATTGTACACCAAATTAAAAAAGATAGTTCAAAGTGAGAGAAAGAGCAATTAATTTTAATTTTACAAATGTGATAAATGTAAATCTCTCCCATACAAATAAATAACTAATATCAAAATTAATTAGAAGTTATATGATTATTTACAAAATTATATAAATTTATCTTTTAATTTTAATTATTCAAATATAATTTAATAATCTATTTTTATTATTTTTGTTTATCACAATAATCAAAACTTTAATTTTCTGCTGATTCTAGCTCCCTCTACATCTCTCTCTACATGACCTAATTAGATGAATTTGATATTTATTTCCTATCTTGTAAAAGTTGACTCTAATCAGATGACACTAATTCCACTAATAATTTGTTAATAAATCTCCAAAATTATATATCATCCAATCAAACGGTAAAGGGCCACGCAATCAATGACATCCTGGATAATATGGTATCCCCACTCAGCTGTACATGATTATACACAATATTAACCCATATTTGAAAAGTTAAAATAACATAAAAAGAGATTCTTAATCAGCTAAGATTCTGCAATTAACTAATACTGTATATATTTTTCACCAATCCTAGGGTATCGAGATCCTACATAGAGATTTTCTAACATATTCAGTTCCTCAATTTTAATGGCCCAGATATTTGGCCGAACCTATTTCCCATCCTATATAAATCGTGGGTTTCTAAGGCACGAATATCACAATTAACCCTTCCCTCTTCATTCTTAATTACACATCAAAGCAGTGTGTTAGGGTATTGGGTATCAAACCCAAGTTGGAGTTCCCTGCACTCCAAGTCTGAAAGGATATGATGGTAAACCTCTGCTGCTAGTTCATGGATACCTCTGGCCTCGTAACAATATGCGTTCGAAGTCAAGGGTTTGCATGACCTGGGAGATGAGTTTACCTTGATCTTTTGGTATTGGAGTGAAGGGAGCTCCAGAGGGTATATTCTCAAGCCCTTATTTGTTATAACATGCCCACTCCTCTCTCTATCTCTCTTTCACTTTATATACTTTAGTTACATTTAACTACATTTGTGGTTTCTTTATGATATATAACTAATGTCTTGTCTTCACGTATATTTGTGTCTGAAAAAGTTGTTGCCATTGGTGTTGATTTTTATAATATCAATTAGAAATCTGGAGGAACTCATTTAATGCTGATGCTATTTTAATCCCGATATAACCCAGAGAAGAAACTTTTCCTTTTTATTATTGTTCAATTCTCTCTCTCTCTCCTTTTTTTTTTTTTGTTGAACTTGATTGAAATTAGGATATTTGTGAGTTTTGCCGTTTTTTCTCTCTCGATTACTTGTTATCAGTATTCATTATCAATATATATGAACGATTCCCTACTATGCTGTCAAATGTGTTTTTGGTATTTTAAGGAAGTAGCTAAGGTGACAAAAATAAATAAATAAAAAGTTATTTTTGAAAAAAAAATATTGCATACAAAACATGAGATTATTTAATTTTTATTTAAATAAAAGTATTTAATAAGTTATGTGTGAGTCAAATGGCTTAGGATTGTTTCAACTTAAGTTTGAGTGCTGATAATTAACCCACTTGAGCAGGATTTTCTCCTATAGAATATACATGTAGGTGGTCTTTATTATATATGAACAAATCCTCTTTAAACATGTGCCCTTTTATGTCATCTTTGTATTTTGTTATTATATAATTAGGCTGCTTTAACCTTCCTTATTCAACAGGTCAAGTGTCATTTCTGATTACTGTCTCTAGCGAGAAAAGCATACTCAGTCGCTTTTTGCCTAAAGGTGAAGCAACGATGAGAAGAGTTGCGATGAAGTTGGAATTTCAGCAAAATTAAACCATCGTATATGGTGTTCATCTAGTTTTAATATTTGAAAGAGTTCTTGAAGATCTGCATGCGCACTCTGCATATTAGATGCTTTGAAAGGTGTGGTAGGAAGTGTTAGCCCCCACACAGTGCACTATTAGCAAATATTAATTCTCAACTTCCAAGCAGTTTTATGCTTTTGTGAGTTATTTTTATCAGCAAGGTTTCAAACTTTAAATGGAACCAGCACAGCGAAAACAAATAATGATAAATTGTCTAATCCTATAGTATAAGACAAGCTAAAATGCTAGACTAAGTAACACTCAACCATCAATGATTCATATTCTATGTATGCACACTTATATATATAAGAGATTTCATGACGTGTATTTAAGGTCTTTCATGATGATTTTTAACTGTTGTGAAATTTATCATAAAAAATTTATTGTTATCAATGACGATTTTTAAATAGTGATAAATATGCATTTTTATTATGATTTTAAAAAAAATTGATGTGAAATTTCTTATGTATCTATGAAAGAAATCTTATTTACATCGACTTTTATGATGATGTTTTAGAAACCATCATAGAGATACAGGTCAATGTTGATTACCCAAAAAATCATTATAGAAAGTTTATCTTTTCTATGATGATTTTAAGGGAAAACATCATAAAAAGTGAATCTTTTATAACGATTTTTGTAAGTTGGTGTAGTTTTGATTTTTTTAAAATATAACTCAACCCAACATGTAGTTTAATAAAAAAAATATTCAAGCAATCTAATCCAAACAAATATTAATAAAAATAAATCAAACAGTCCAAACCAAATCATAAATAATTAATACCAATAAATATCTTGTAAATGATTATATTATATTAAACATTAATCAATGCATTATTTTTAAATTGTAAAAAATAACCCAAGGGGTTGACCGAGTAGAGTAAGACAAGGACTCATATCTAACATATTGCAAATTCGAACTCCTGCTCCTTCTTTTGAATGAGGTAAATGTAAGTACCTTGTAAGCACTTTTTGAGCCTAGAGACTTTTCTTGTCTTGAACTAGCATGTCATCTCCTCCTCCTAAATTTTATTTAATAAAAAAATTGTAAGAAATATTTTGCCAATTCCTTGTGAATTGTTGTAATTTTCTTCAATTCCAATTGTGTTTTATCACTAAAACACTACAACAAACATATAATAAACAAGTTAATCACATTAAATATGAGAAGTGTAACAATTAAAATACTAAAATAAACTAGTATATTATTAAACACATGCTAATTATATTATATAATTAAAAGTCTAATAATTGAAACTTGTTAAAATAAATTGTTGTGCCTCATTCATTGTTTCTTCAACCCCAAAGATTATAGAAGGTTTGAAAGTGTGGTGACTATGGAGAGAGTGGTAGCCCCACACAAAAGCAAACTCATTCCATGTACTTTTAGTCCATACTGTTTTCCAACTTTGAAGCAGAGAATTTGAGATTTTAATTTGTTAGGAAATATTGAAATTTAGTATTTGACAAATGGATATATTTGATTTTTTTTATGGGAAAATATATAAATAAATATAATTATATCTTTGTTTATATCTTATCAATAATTAAGTTATTTGATTTTATTGATTGTTTTAACTTTTTGTTTTTAATATTTATAAAATTGTTAAATTTTTTTTAACATTTTTCACTATAATTAGTAAGATAATTAATTTAGTGGGATTTGCTAACTTACGTTTACTCTTTAGGAAGAGTGGTTTTTTTTTTATCGTAGAAAGAGTGAGTTAACAAGCAATACATTAGGTGTGTAGAAGTAAATAACACAAGAAGGAGGATTAAATTATGTTTTTTAATTTATTTATTTTTAAGATTGAAAACTCATTTATTATCTAATGCATATATATACCTAAAAACAGATAAAGAAGGTTTTGAGAAAGACTTTATCAAGCAATATGGGAAAAAGAAGTTCATTGACAGATCAAAACAAGATATAAGTTCTAAAATAAATTTAAACTTTTTGTCAATTAAAACAATAAAGAAAAGCATATAAGAGATTATACCAATTCGTCTCTATCTCAAGACTATGTCTAGTTCTTGGCAATCCACTAAATTTTCACTAACTTATCACAAAGTTACAAATATTTTTTAATGTCATTTCTCGCTCTTACACATGCAAATTATATCACAAGTTTGACTTTAACTCAATATTATTTGTTCTATGAAGTCACTGTTGACTCTAAACAAATCAACAAAATTTGTTGGAAGTTTGCACATTGACTAATTTGTGATTGTCTTATAGACGGATAAATTACTTAGCACTTTAATTAGTCTTTTCTCTCAAGGTTTACAAGATGTTTTGAAAGCTTAGTATCTATATAAAGATTTATAGAAAACTTTAAAAGAAAGAATGAAAGAATGTTTTCGCGCAATATTATTTGTATCTTGTTTATTCAAAACTTCTTCTATTTTATAATCTTTATCTTCAAATATATATTGTCTCAAAATGGTTAGATTCTTCATTTTGTTCTTTGTCTAAAGTCTTAAGTTTGTTGGAGCATTTATGTTCTTTCTTCATGCAAAATTCATGCTAATAAGTTGACGTATCTTATACTTCAACAAAAAAATCATTTCTTTCATCATAACATGTCTATACCAACAGAATGCGTCTTTTGATGAGGATCAACACTTTCAAAATGTGAACTTCATTTATTCTTCATAGGACTTTGATAGATCCTATGAGAATATTTTCTACATGAAAAAATCTCAAACACAAGATTAAATAAAGGTCTTAAATGCATTACTTAAATGTTATGTCACATCATTTTTATGGATATAGACGCATAGATAAAGGCAATGATATAATAGCACATTAGACACAATTTTTATAATTTATATTTATTTGTATCTAATCAAAATAATTAAGAGTTATGATTCATAATTTAGACATAAATGTCTTTTGACTTAACAATGTGTATTTTTAAGAAATTTGTATTTTTGTTTGTCCTGTATCAAAATTATGTGTGTCTTCCAACCTACTTATATCTCTTATGATAATATTAATTATGGAAAACAAAAATTATAAATAAACTAATGATGCATGGTAAGCTTAATTTTGTGAAATTATCACACTTTCATCTATTTGTTAAAGATTTTTTTGCCTGTATAAAAAATGATATGATGACAATTATGGGATAGGAGGAGTATAACGTAGAGATCAAAGATCAACCAATCAAACATGTTTGAATCTTGAATGATGTGAAAGATCAACTCAAACACTATCATTTGCAACGGAAATGTACATCAAACATATATAACTAGATGGAGTGCAGATCATCGAGAACTCCTCCAAACTAGATAAACAACATATATGATAGTTTAATTAATATTGCTGAAACTCCAACTTCAGTAGCAGCTTCAACAGAGTTGCAAAGCTCCTCTTCTCGTTGCTCCACGATTAGGCAAAGCAACTGAGTATGTTTTTCTCTAAAGAGATGGTAATCAGTGTAGGACTCCTCAACAGATAGGATTGATCTTAATTATCCTAATTAAATTGATTGTATCTATCTAATAACTCTTAAATTACCTCCCTTAATCAAAACTGGAACTTGACCTGTTGTAAGAGGAAGGGTGAGAAGATCCTAATATTATATAATAACAAATAATTAATATATGAATTACATAAGGCTACATGTTTAAAGAGGGTTTAACATAACTTACTGAATACTTTTAACTAAATAAACATTAAATAGGAGATTGAAAATACCCTCCGGAACTCCCTTCACTCCGATACCAAAAGATCAAGGTAACCTCACCCCCTAATTCATGCAAACCCTTGACTTCGAACACATGTTGTTACGAAACCAGAGGTATCCATGAACTAGCAGCAGAGGTTTCCCATCATGTACTTTCAAAGTTGGAGTGATCGAGAGAGCTCCAACTTGGGTTTGATACCCAATACCCTAACACACTGCTTTGATGAATAAGGAAGAGAGAAGTGTTTATACTTGATTGCAATGGCCTGAGAAACCACATTTATGTAGGCTGGGAAATGGGTTCGAAATTTGGATCATTAAGATTAATGAACCAACTATGTTAAAAACTTAAAGGAAATTGTAAAGGAATAAGCAACTTCATTTTATTCACGTACGTATGATCATTAAATAGGCCTATGAAGTAACAATAACAAATACAATATATTGGATAGTTGTACTATGAAACCTAAGATAAAGAAAAGATGTTGATCAGCCTAAGAAATAACAAACTGATAATCTTATCTTAATAAAACTCTCAAAGAAGGTTGTTCGATACCCAAGGATTGGTTCAACACACAAAATTATATTAATTGCAAAATTGTAGCTAATTAATTAAGAATCATTTAATGTGATATTAATTAACTTTGTTAATGTTGTGTATTTACATACAGCTAAGTGGGGCATCACATTTTTCAAGAATGGTGGCCCTTTACCTTTTGATTGATTAATCTCGTCATATTATATAAAGTTTATATAATTTCATATGTTTATTAATATAAAAAAAATTCTGCAAGCAATGAAAACATATAAAAATCCTCTTGCCTCATTAAAGCAATATGAAACAAACTAAAGGAATTCTCAAAATTATTAAATACTCTGTCATAAAATTTAAAATTTATTAAATATACATTTATTTTTTTCTCTTGAAATAAATTAGTTGATTACTATGTAGTAAGAGATTAGTACTCCTTTCATCCCATAATGATCTTATGTAAGAGAAAAATTTATCCCAAAATAATAGTCATTTTAAATTTTTAATGTAACATTTATTAATATTTATTTTCACTGCTTATAATATTAATGTATGAAAACAAAAACAAAATGATAACCTTCAATTTGTAAAAAAAATATTTTCTTTCATCCATTTGTTAAATTTTCTCAATTTATGTAAAATAACTTAGAATGACAATTATAATAAAATTATGTATAAAATAATTTAAAACAATAATTATAATGAGATAGATGAAATATGTTTTTCAATGGTTACAGACAAAAAATTATTAATAAATGTATAAAATTCTATAAATTTTATAGTTTTTTTTACAGAGATCCACCAATCAAACAATAAAGGGGCCACCATCCTTGAATAATGTGGTGCCCCAACTTAGCTGTACTTGACAATATTTAAAAAGTTAATATAACATTAAATGATTCTTAGTTTTTTTTTTACAGAAATAAATGAATACACAATATTAATTAATCATAATTTGTGAAGTTAATATAGTATTAAAATATTATTAATTAGCTACAATTTTGTAATTAAGTAAAATTATCTCTTTCTTTCCTTCATTTATTAGTTTTTCTTTTGTTGCATAAAAAACAATAAGATGACAAATATTATCAAGTATAAATAGAGATCAACCAAACAAACGATAAAATGCCACACAAACATTCACATGTGAATGATCCTTGAAAAATATGGTACCCCACTTAGTTGTACATGAATACACAATATTAATTAACTCATATTTGTGAAGTTAATATAGTATTAAAATATTACTAAATTAGCTACAATTTTGCAATTATGTGAAATTATCACTTTTTTCATTTATTTATTATTTTTTTTTCTATGTAAAAAATTGTAAGATGACAAATATTATAGGATAGAGGAAATATAATGGAGAGATCAACAAATAAAACATAAAGTGTCACGCAAACATGCTCGTGTGAATGATCCTTGAATAATGTGGTGTCCTACTTAGCTGTACGTGAATACACAATATTAATTAATTAGCTACAATGTTGCAATTAATAAATATGTATGTTTCACTAATCCTTTGGTGTATCGAGAACCTTCTGAGATTTTCTAACATATTTGGTTCATCAGTTTTAATGATCCAGATTTCGTCGAACCTATTTCCCAGCCTATATAAATGTGGTTTCTCAGGCCATTGCAATCAAGTGTCAACACTTCTCTCTTCCTTATACATCAAAGCATTTTTTAGGGTGTTGTGTATCAAACCCAAGTTGGAGATCCCTTCACTCCAAATCTGAAAGGATATGATAGTAAACCTCTGCTGCCAGTTCATGGATACCTATGGTTTCGTAACAACATGCGTTCGAAGTTAAGGGTTTGCATGAATTGGGAGATGAGTTTACCTTGATCTTTTAGCCTTGGATTGAAGGGTGCTCTAGAGGGTATATATTCTCAATAATCTTGAAAGATACCCTACTATGGCGGCAGCCAATTTTTGCTAATTATATATATATATATATATATATATATATATATATATATATATATTCGTTTAGGTATTATTCGACTTCGATCATTGACAAAAATAATTTTTAATCAAGTTTTATTTATCTTTTAATTAAACTCTAAATTAATCAAGACCACTTTCTCCTTGATGAACTGAAGGATTAGAAGAAAAAAAATTCAAATGAAATGGAGAAATAGGAAATGAATAAGGTGTAATTTTATAATATGTATTATCTGCCATTAGTCTTGTTACTTTATCAAATAGTATCATTTTACTTTAGAGGATCTACACCAAAAAAAATTCTAAAGTTATAATATCAACTTATTTGTGTGCTTTCATGATAATTGTTATTTTAATAATTATTTATAAATAGCACACTCTGCTACTTTGTCTGCTGTTAGTAACGACAAGAGGAGCCTTGCAACTCTCTGTGAAGCTGCTGCCAAAGTGGGAGTCTCAGCAATATTAAACCATATCTTGTAAATGTTGCTTATCTAGTTTGAAAGTGTTCTTGATTAATAATTATCTGCACTCTGCAATTATGCTTTGATCTAAGTTTCCCTTGCAAATGCTATTATTTTTGCACGGAAAATGAGTTCCTTACGTACGTCTGTTATTTTTTTTATTCATTGATCTAAGTTCTTACGTCTGTCATACATCTTGAAAGAGAATTAAAGAGAAAGAAAATGGTTTTCACACATTATAAATGTATATGACTCTTTTTATTCCATTCCTATGTTACCAAGGATGGTTTTGCAAAAGATCTTGATGCATGTTTGTATGCATGTGAATCTAGACTTCAACGGAACTACCACAACAAAAGCCAATAATGAAGCTTTGCTTTAATGCAATTCCATTTGTGTGTAAGGTTCATTCAGTTTTTTTTTCCTGTTGGAATCAATTGTTTCAATGCATGGCATGATGGCATGTGTGGTGTAAAACATTAATTGGCTCATGAGTTTTCTTATTCGTAATGAGACGAGACCAAATAATGTTTACATGAATTTTTCGGAGGCATTTTCCACACAATGCAATATATTTAATGTACTTGTTTACTTTTGCACATATAGTGCACATAAATGTGACAATAGTCCAAATAGAACAGAAACCTTTTGTACAATTAACCAATATTTTAATTTGTTCACAGTGGCCATTAAATTTTAGGTGGTCACATGGAAGCGCAAGTGCCGACATAGAGAGTATACATATTTTTACATAGGAAAAACATATATCAATCTAAAGAGCATTCTTCGAAGCTAAAATACATTGGTTACAACTCTTTTTTTTTTTTAACAGCAAAATAAATTTTATTAAAGGCTGCTGGCCACGAAGTTTGACCGTGATACAAAGCTAATTCTAGAGTTATTCTAATTTACCTAATCAAAACAATAAAAAGGATAAAAGAAAATAATATAAAATTTCATTCATTTCTCGTAAAGGAATATATTTATATATCCTAATTGATGTTAACATTATCTATCCGTGTGTCAGATTGCATAAAAAAGATAAAATTAAATTATAATTTTATTCTTTTAATATTATTGATGCACGTGAAACTTACATAGATAATTAACATGATACTTATATAAAAAAATTAAATGAAATAAAAAAAATATCTTAATAGAAATCAAATTTATGACACTTTATTTGTAGACATGATAATAAATTACTAACACATGTATTATGTTTAATTAATTATATTAAAATTATTTTCTATATATCATTAGTTAAAAGTTATTAATTTTTTTAAAAATTATCAAAATTTTAATTAAAATATATTTAATATATAAACCTTTTTAATTTTATTTTATATATTTTTATTTTACTAATTTATAGTTAAATTTCATAAATTAATATGAAAATTATTTACATTTTTTTAAATTTATTTTAACATACAAATTACTTTTACTCTAATTATTAACATAAAAATAAAAAATATTTATATATATAAATATTTTTATTTATAAATTTTGATAATTTGAAGAAAAAATTAATAATTCTTGACTAATAATATATAAAAAATAATGTTAATCTAATTAACTAAATAAAATAATTATTTTAAGAATTTATTATTTTTCTATGAATAAATGATTATGAATTCAATTCTTATTTTTTTACTTCATTTAATTTTTTCTTACATAAACATGATGTGAATTGTCTACCTAAGTTTCACATAAGGATCAAAATTACTTATTTTTTTAAATATGAGACTAAATGTCTTAATTTAGAAATAGGAAAATCAAAATCACATATTTAAAATTATAGACAACTAAAATTACAATTTAATGAAAAGAAAATTACAATCATATAAAAAACGCGCAAAAGCTCTCTTTATAAGAGCAAATACAATGAAGACCAAAATTATGCAGATTGTAGAATGCACTCCAATGGATTAGAACACAAGTTGGCAAACGAAATCCCACTCAAGCATGGTCCCTTATACGTGAACTACGACCATGACAAACACTGAACATGAAATAAGACACTATAGGTACATTGGCTGCACCACGTATGCTCAATGTACAGTAAACGGGTATGACATAAGTACATAACCCAAAAATCACCTAACTGCAATGGAGAAGAATTACTGAGGAACTCGTGTTTTGTCAAGAAGTAGAGCATATATATCCTCATACATTCAAGAATCAAGGGGATTGCATTACCGTTAGCAATTTGAATAGCAAATCCCGGGTGCACTACTACATCCTTTCTAATAAGCAAAGTCCACGATAAAGCCTTTATGTGATTTATGACAGTTAATGCATGTTAGGATGGGTCTACACAAGCCCAAAAGAAGGAAAGTTAAGTGGCTTAAAGATTTTATAGGGTGGTCATAGAATATTAAAATATTATTGTATTCGTCTTTTAATGTTAGTTTTATTTAATTTCCTAAGATACTAGATGATGTCACATATGTACGGATGTCATTCATTAGGTTTGTTATTTAACGAAGGACTTGCTCTGTACGTATCAAAACATCAAATGAAAAATATCTATGTATTTCATTCTTTCAATTAAACTATACAATTTAGGCATGATAAAAAAAAAGTTGAGTGTTTCATGATAAAAAAAACTATATAATTTAGGAAAATATAACTAGGTAACTATGGCCTTTGCAATGTTAAGGTCCAAAAATGCAAGAAAACTATATAATTTAGGAAAATATAACTAGGTAACTACGTACGTTTGTGAGAGGATAGCAACTTTATAAATATTTGAAAAGGAAATTGATGAATCTCACGCTTAAAATTGTTAATTAAAGAAACCATGTAAGGAAAAAATATTGATGAAATAGATTGATATTAAATCTATTTGATTTTTAATATGTACAAAGTAAATTTATGTGAGAAAAAAATATTTTTTTAAAAAAAATGTGATACTAAGGGATTATTTTACAGTAGCTGAGTACTAGTATAAGACCAAGAATACGGATTTTTTTAGAAATTATTTTCATTTGTTTTTTTTTTACAACTAGAAACGATAAAATTATTACAAAAAATAGAAAAAGGAGAAAGAAAGAAAGAGCCAGGGAAACTGGAAAATAAATTGACATTGAGGTGATCCTGTTTGGACTTAAATGTGGAATTTCAACAAAGGACAATCCTCTGCAGGTATGTGAATGTGATACAATGTTACTAACCTGTGGAGTCAGGTTATGTATAAAGTTGAACTATGACTACTGAATTTTCTTCACAACTTTGCAGTTAAAATGGCAATTCATAATTTATACTGAAAAAGAAAAAGAAAAAAATACCTGAATTGATGAAACCTGGTATATATTACTATGTCCCCGGCTAAAAACAGCAATCAAACGCACTAATCGAGGTTGAGTCAATGGTCTTTTAAAAGTAGTGAAACCCCTGATTTTATTTTATTTTTTGAAAATTATGAAGCCTTAACTCCTAATAAATATATGAGATCCATCGTAATAGCAGGCAAAGTTTACCATAAAAAAAATTATATATATAAAAAAAATCCATTAGGCCGAATGTTGTTGCGTTGGTAATTATTTTGTGTTTGGATTGCTGGATTGGAGGCACCAAACGTTTGTTCACACATTCCAAAGTTAAAAACAGAGAAGTAGCAATATTCATGGATTAATTGGAAAAAACATGAGTTAATGGAAACGTTCTTCTAAACACACCCTTTGTCGGTAATGACCATGCATAGAAGTGCCACAGTAGCACCAGTATCAGTGTTAGTATCAGCACTACTAAAACAGCAACAAGAAGATCGAAGCAAGCAATTTTTTGCCCTGGTACTAGTCCTCACACCCATACTCACCCGAACGAAGCATGCCACTGATCAGATTCGTTTTTTTCACTCACTCTCACGTGCATGCATGGACACACACTCAAGCACCCATTTTCTCACTCTCAATATAAATTAAAAAATTATTAACAAGTGTCAAATAAAAATAATTTACATTTTTAACATCTTTGAATAAAATCATTTGTGAAATGTGTAAATTTTGTTTTCTTCATTTTGTGTTTGAAGGTGGATAGGTTACTTATGGCAAGCAGTGAGTCCTAATCTTTAGACATTCCATAATTTAATTTGATGAATCTATTAATATCTTATTTTTCTTCTTATTACATTATATCATCTATTATAGTTATATGTCTTTTTTTTATCTTTTATGCTCTCTTTTTAGGTGTTAGGTAATTTTTTGGGATCCATAAATATTTTTCCCACATAATATCACATTATATCTATACTATTTTATGTCTTTTTTTAATCCATCTAGGTGTCCAACTAACATATATGTGGTGTCCATATATATACTTTTCCAATTTATAATCTGTACGATGGTAATTAAGGCAGAGAAAATCAGCTTACATGGAAGTAGTAAAGAGTTGCAACTGCTTGGGGCTACAAAACAGTCGAATAAGTTTTGGATTTTTATTGGAGGTGTGGGTGAGGCCCTCTGGCTCTGGACCTCTGGTGGACGTAATATATTGGTATTTTATTTGTTTTCAGGAAAAAGAAAATATCTTGTAAATGAAGTTGCAACTATTTTTTTCTTACGTTACTAATTAGCCTTAATTGTTTTTACTGAAACCTTAACTTAATTAGTTTTTTAAAATTTTATAAGCATCCTTAAACATTATTAGTACGTAGTAGCACTACTAAAAAAATCTTGAAGTAATTCCTAGAGTTGAATAACTATTATTATTTTCAATTTGGAATTCTATCTTATTAATTACTTTAACAGAATAAATATTAGTAATTGAATAATTAAGTCATAATTTATTGGTTAATTATATCATTAACTATTTCTTTATAGCATTTTTTACTACATTGCTTTAAAGACAAAAACAGTTGGTTAAAATGCATTTTTTTCTCTTTTTTTTAATTTGTAATTTTAGTTTTCTTATTTTTTAACTGAGACATTTCATCTTCATTTTTAAAAAATTCCTTATTTTAGTCTCTCATTTTTAATTGAGACTTATCGCCTTCCACTTTTAAAAAATTCATAATTTTAATCTTTATGTCCAATTTCAAACGTTAATTTATATACTTTATAAATATTGACTAACACATATTAT
>PYAF01002131.1:1875489-1938166 GCA_007407185.1 Glycine tomentella
ACAAGGATACCAGTCTGTCTCTATTCTTGGTGAATTGAGACGAGAGCTTTTTGCTGGGAAACAAGGATACCAGCTGGGATAATTGTTGTGTAAGGGTAGACTAGGAAACTAGGATACTAGGAACTCTTGTACACAAAATTATCATAGTGGAATTGTCCATTGGATTGGTTATCCAATTTGGACGTCGTGGTTTTTTTCCAATTGGGTTTTCCACGTAAAATTGATTGTGTTATCTTTATCTTTTATCTTCATATTATTGTTTTGAATTTGATTTTAAATTGCGAATTATTTTATAAACTCAATTCACCCCCCCTCTTGAGTTCATCTGGGGCCAACAGAAACAAGTGCGGAACAAAAATGTAACTAAACGAGGTTTCCATCATAACCCTAATAAGACTTTTTTTCTAAATTCTAACATCCATTTTATTGAGAAAATCAATGTCAGAGTATTTATTTATTTACAAATTATCACTATATATATTTTCTGTTTTACATAGATTTTATATGTAAAAATGTTTATTTATTTACAAAATTATCGCCATGCATATTTTTATTTATCATTAGTTCTCCTTTAAGAGATGTTGAATTAACAATGTTAAATCAAATGTATATTAATTTTATATCAGTAAATCTAGTTCTCTCGTTGAAAAATATTATTTTCTTTCCTTTCTTTTTGGTTGAACCTCGTTGCAAAATAATTGAAAGAATTATTTGGGTCACTTGTATAACCTATTTATTTTTTACAAAAAAAAAAAAAAATCCTTTGAATAGGTGTATGTTCTTTATCATATTCGTACGTTGTGCACTGTACTCTTTTCCAGATTCCAGCTTTGCTGTTTGTATTATTTGATTAAATGATCCACCCTTGTCAATTATCTTATCATCACTATATATATTCATCATCAGTAGTCTTGAACGATGCCCCACCATGGTATTTAACTAGCTAGTGTTTTATGGAAGTAGTTGAGGAGACAAAAATTAAAAATAATAGGCGAAAAATATTATGTAAAAACATGAAATTATCTAATATTATTTGTTGTAAAAGTATTAATATGTTAAATCTTCTTTGAACATGTACCTTTATATATGTCATCCTTATATTATTTGTTATTATATAATTAGGTTGTTCTAAACCTTCCTTATCCCACATGTCGTCAAATGTTGGTTCTGATATTACTTCCTCTAACAGAAAAGCATACTCAGCTGTTTGTATAACCGTTAAGCAACGACTAGAGGAGCTTTGCAACTGCAGTAGTGAAGCAGCTGCCGAATGTTGATTCAGCAAAATTAAACCATTGTATAAGTTGTTCATCTAGTTTTGAAATAGTTCCTGATCTACATTTCCCTTGAAAATTCTACTGTTATTATGATTTTTATTCATATTATACACTATAAAAAATTTTAAAATTAGCTGCAACAAAATTAGTAGCTAATTTATAATAAAAATAATTAACTATAAATTAGTTACAAAATTGCTACAATACCGATGATAGCATAAAATAAGTAACTAATTAACTAGAAAAATAATCCTAGCTAATTTGTAACTAATTTAAAAAATAATTATTATTCTTCAATTAATTTGTAGTAATATATTGTTTAGTTTACTTTATTCCTAGCTATGTTTGTTGTTAAGATATTTTATAGTAATTTTGTAGCTAATCTATTGCTAAAAGTATTTTATATATGTAACATAGTTGTGAAACTCCATTCGGTCATTGACTCGATTGAGGTAGTAGATCATGGGTTAGTGGTTCAATCGGTGGATCAATAATTGGTTCGGTTTGATTTGATATATATTAAAAATTCAAAATGATATATGTATCTATTATATATAAGTAAATAATTAACATTATTTAAGTAAAAAAATCTATCCATATTCCAAAATTCAAATTAAAAAAATCCAATTTTTTTTAAAAAATATTTTTTCCAAAAATAAAAAATCAAAAAAATAGTCGGGGTCGAACTGGTCCAATCGGGAACTTGGATGAATTTAATCGGGTCAACTGCATATTCAATTTAGAAGTGGAACCAGCACTATTAGGCCACTAGGTCCCAATACAACATGTCCAGACTGATTTTTATAACACTGGTATGTAATAATTGAAAAATTATTTCCTAATTAATTCATAGTTAAATTAAAGATTAATATATTTTGTTATTTTAATTTAATTTTTAATTAATAAATTATTTTTACTCATTTATTCAGATATTTGTCATAATTTTACAATCCAAACAAAACAAACGTAGACATAGTGTTGTTTTAAAAAACAAAAGTGAAATTCATCAATAAAAGAGGCAAAAGGTGTAACAAAAGTGTTCATTCCCTTGCCAAGCAAATACATGAATAAGATAAAAAAAATAAAAAAATAAAAAACTAAAGCATACAAACAATACATGAATAGAAATAGAAAAAATATTAAGAAAAAAGCTTGGCAGAACATAGTGTAAGTAAGCAATGGTTTCCCATATCTGAAACATAAAATGCAATGTACATAACATTATATTAGTTCAACATGGTTCACACAATTCAGAATCAGTTGTAGTAGTCCTTGCAGATTAAAAAGGGTAGTGAGTGAAAAGGAAATGATGGTGGGTTTTCACGGAGGAATGATAGGGTGCTATTCTTTAATGAGATGCAAGAAGCAATCCCATGAGTTTCCTCTTAAGCTTGGCGCGTGTTCCAATAGTTCTTTACATCATTGTCAGTCCTATAGCAACAAAGCAGCTATAATTGACCGCCTGCAATTTAAAATAAAAAAAAGGACCAAAAATCATTTATAAGTCAATGCCTTCATTTATAAAGTGATTAACAAGCTTAAGGTAATGCAAAGAAAATTAACATAGAGTATTCAACTGAATATATATATATATATATATATATATATATATCCATGTTGCTTTCTCTTTTTAATTACCATTCAGATTTTTTACTTAGTCTTATTGGTCTCTCTCCACATACGTAACAGAGATGCAACATACCAAAATAAGTTATGAAAAAAGAAAAAAGCACAAGGCATAAACAAATTTCTATTAAGTTGACTAAGGGGGAAAGGGGGATGGTCCATTGAAAAAAAGTAAATAAGTATGAATTGTAAAATTTATTAGTCAAGTGTAAAATTTCTTTCTCTTGTAATTACCTATGAATTTTATTTCCTAGCTAGTTAAAACTAGTAGTGAATTGTAAAATTTCTTTCTCTTGTAATTACCTATGAATTTTATTCCTAGTTAAAGTTAGTAGCGAACTGTTAAATTTCTTATAGTGTATATATAATGTGTGATTTAATCTTTTTCTTTTTCTCTCTTGTCTCTCTTTCAAGATTCATAATTAACAGACATGAAAAACTCATTTTCCGTGCAATAATAATATAATTTGCAAAGGAAATGTACATCAAGCATAACTATAGATCGAGTGCAGATCATCAAGAACAACTCTTCCAAAACAAGATAAACAAAATATATATATATATATATATATATATGATAGTTTAATATTGCTGAAACTCCAACTTCATAGCAACTTGAATAGAGTTGCAAAGCTCCTCTTGTCGTTGCTCCACGGTTAGGCAAAGCTGCTGAGTATGCTGTTCTCTCTAGAGACGCGCGGTAATCATTAATGAATTACCTCCATTAATCATAATTAATACAAGAAACAATAAAAAAAATCTTATAAAAAAGCAATAAATTTTAAAAAAAGTGTCTTATAAATAGGAATGAAAATAATATTATTTTCTTCCCATATCATAGTTAAGATACTCTACATAGATTAAGAAATATTTAATAAATATATATTTATATTAAATTCTTTATTTTTCAGTCCAAAAAAATAAAGTCTTTATTTAATATCCTACATCCTATTAGTAATAATAAATTATAAATTTTTACTTATCTTATTATAATATTTTTAATAAAGGCATATTCTAAAGAAAAAAAATTAATTATTAATTACACTTTAAAATTGTAAAACATTAATTATCTTGAAATGGAAAAAAATGAGTAAAATATCTAAAAATTTAAAAAGAAGATAGTACTACAAAATCTAATGAATACAGTAAGGAAAATATGCTTTTTAGTTCTTAAATGTTCGGTCAACCTTACCAGCATTCTTATACAGTAGGAGGAGTATTTTTTATATCGATAAATTTAGTTTTAAAATTTTGAAGAATACGTATATTTAATTTTTGAATTAAGTTAAAAATATAATGAATTATTTGATAAAAAAAACTAAATTTATACATATTTTAAGAATTAAGATCCAAATTTATCAATATAAAAATATAAAAAAAATTGACCAAGTCGGCATGTTTAACTGAAAATATAAGAATAAAAATTCATTTTTTGTCAATAAATAATAATACTAATAATAAATTATTAGAATAAAATTTGAGAAAGAGAAAAAATAAAATTAATAATCCCTCGGTCTTATACTAATAGTCTTGTAAGAAAAAATATTTTAAAATACTACAATTTAATTTTAACTTTTTAATATAACATTAATTATTATTTATATTTATATTTTTTATAATATTAATAATATGAATAACAAAAATTAAAATTAATTCAATGTTAATAGGATTAATTTCATAAAAATTAATATTTATTTATTTATTTATTTTTCTAGATATAAAACATTTTTGAAGAATAATTATAATGAAACGGAGAAAGAAGTAATTTTCTTTTTCTTACGTTAAGAAGTATTTTACTTTGGCATGAACTTCAGAGATATATATATTTTTCCTTTGGAGTCATGGTTTTGATCTCTTCTTATTAGTCTCTTAGTCTCTCTCTCTCTCCCCGCTCTTCTTTTCCGTAATAAACCCTTCAAAAGCGAAAACCGTTTCTCGTTTTGTTTTTGGACCTTATCTTTCTTCTTAGGTTCGATTCTGCGTACGTTAGGAGGAGGAACAGACACACATGAAGGATTCGAATTCGAATTCGGATCTGTTTGACCCGATCATGGCGATGGAGTCCGAGTGGTCTCTCGGCGGCGTCACCTCCGACTCCGATTTCGCCTTCGCCTTCAACGACAGCAACTTCTCCGACAGGGTTCTCCGGATCGAGATCATGAACGACCCCGTCAACGCCCGCCCCGATTCCGACGTCTGTGCCTCCATTGCCGACTGGGCCCGCCACCGCAAGCGCCGCCGCGAGGATATCAAAAAGGATAACGGTCCTCTCTCTCCCTCTCTCACCCACTCTCTCTCTGTTCCTGTTTTTTTTTAAAAAAAAGAAGAAACTTTTAGGCTTTGAGAGTTAAGAGGGAAGGGGAAGGAAAGAGATTTAAGGGGGGAAGGGAGGGAAAGGAAAGGGAGGAAAATAAAGAAAATTCCTTTCTTCTTGTTTGGGAGTTAAAAATATATTAAGAGAGGAAAATAAAGAATTAATAAGAAATTTTTACAATTTTTTTCTTATTTAAAAAATTAATACATTATATTTTACACCAACTATGATAGAATAGAATTTTATTAATATTAACTGGTATAATAATAATTTTAGTTATTTTTCCTTCTAAAAACCCCCTAAACCCCCCAAATAGGAGGACAACAATTTTAAAGTTTGGGAAGATTTCAGAGGAGTTTTGAAAATCCTCAAAGTCTTTCCCTCAAAAATTAAAACTCTCAAACAAGGAGATGCTTCTACATAAATATTTTCCTCCCTTCCCCTCTAAAATTCCTCTCCCAAACAAAGCCTTAGGGTTTCTGGAATTATTCACTGCTAGAAGTGGAAATGGGTGTGATTTTACGCGTGCAACGTGTTTCATACAAAATTAGAAAATAAAAATGGGACCATGAAAGTGTTTAAATTGGAAATTTTAATTGTGTTTTTTTGTGGGAATTTGAATTATTATTTTTTTTACTGAAAAGGGTATGTTTACTATGTTATATGTTGTTTGCGTAGAAGAGCGTGTTTTCTCATGCTATGACTAATATGTATATGTATGCTGTTTTTGGTTGGTTGCAGGTGCGGATCTTGCTTCGGTGCCAGAGGAGCAAGTTTTGAACGGGCATCAATCTGAAGTGGATGAGTGTGAGAATCAAGATGAAGAGGCTGATGCAATGGTTGAAGAACCTCATTCTGGTATTTGAATTGAATGCCTTAAAAATATTATGCTAAGAGCGTGTTTGGTTTTTATTTTAAAAAATCTAGTTTTCAAAGTGTAACTGATTAAGGTTGTCCAGGCTCCAGACACTCAGACAGTTGATAGAGGGTGGTGTAAGGCAAGAGTAGAGTGTGGAATTGAGGGAGCGCTTGAACAAGATGAAAACAGAAAAATATCTCCTGAATCAAACATGCCCCTAGTTTTCCAATTGCATAGTTTTTTTATAACTCTACATTTTTCTTATTGAAATGTTCCAATCTAACTGTAAATTGATAAATGATTTAATGTGTGATTTAATATAGAAATTTGGGTGTTACCAGAGAGTATGGCATTCTCCCTTTGCGTGTAATGGATATGGATATCCATTGGTTCCTTCTTTTCTTAAGTATGAAGGTAGCAGTTCTGCTCTATGAATACTATTGAATTTGTTGTGGTTAATGTAGGTGATGAAGCTACAAACAGTAATGATTCAGACTGGGGCATGGACTTCTCTGAAGGTGCAGTTATTGGAGTTAAAACGCTGCATATCAGTTCTCCTATCCTAGCTGCTAAAAGTCCTTTCTTCTATAAGGTAGATGAAGGTCTTTCTTCTTTATAAATTATAGGGTTGTTTGAATATTTTTGCCAAAAATATGGTTGCTTAGCTGTGTTTATTTACTTCTTGTAGCTTTTCTCAAATGGGATGCGGGAGTCAGAGCAAAGACATGTCACCCTCAGAATTAATGCCTCTGGTATACACATAGGAATAAGATTTTTAGATTATTTGCAAGTGTTTTTGTTTTTCCTCAAATGGCTATCTTACAAATACCATACTTCTTTTCATGTTGCAGAAGAGGCTGCTCTCATGGAGCTACTGAATTTTATGTACAGTAATACCTTGACCACTACTACAGCACCTGCATTGATGGATGTGTTGATGGCTGCGGATAAGTTTGAAGTTGCTTCATGCATGAGATACTGTAGCCGGTTATTGCGGAATATGCCTATGACACCTGACTCTGCATTGCTTTATCTGGAGCTTCCTTCTGGTGTCTTAATGCCTGATTTAGTCCAACCATTGACTGATGCTGCAAAGCAGTATCTTGCTGGTCGATACAAGGATATAACTAAGTAAGTGTTTACCCTTTTATTTTAATGTCAGTCACATTATCTGATACTCAAGCATTACAAACAAACCCTTTTCTGATCTGATTTTTTTACTTGTATTAACTTATTATATACTCCTGCTGCATCCTGCATCTTTTGTTAGCTGCTGGTATTAAAATTTTGATTCAGTTGTAGCTGATTTATTATATTTTGTTTGAATTTCTTTCAATTGCTCTTGTTGAAGAATGGTAAGAGTTGGGGAACAACATACTATTCATAGAAATGATTTCAATGTGTGTGTTACATCTAATAAGTGTTCCCCTTGTAGATAATACTTTTGGTGGATGGCTGCTACTTTTGGTTAAGTGTGTTTGGTCCTGCATTTGAATAACCTGTTATTTTACCCATTTCAGAGATGTGCTCCAAACATGCTATTAGTAAATATTTTAGAGAGGCTTTTTCTACTATGGTATCTCATGACAAAAAGTCTTTTGGAAAACTCTTTTCTCTCTCTTATTTGCAATAATTTGTTTTAACTGTCCATTCTTTTGGAAAACACCTGTTTCTTTTGTTGCCATTTTTTCGCTGTGTTCATCTTAGTGTCATATGTCGTTTTTAATGCTAATAAATCTTGTGTATGACCAGGTTCCATGAAGAAGTTATGGCCTTGCCCCTAGCTGGAGTAGAGGCAATATTATCTAGTGATGATCTCCAGGTCGCATCAGAAGATGCTGTATATGATTTTGTGTTGAAGTGGTCTCGACAGCAGTACACTAAACTGGAAGAAAGGCGAGAAGTCCTGGGTTCCCGGCTTGCACGACTAATTCGCTTCCCTTTCATGACCTGCCGAAAGCTTAAGAAGGTCTTGACCTGTTCCGACTTCGACCATGACATTGCATCCAAGCTTGTACTCGAGGGCCTATTTTTCAAGGCCGAGGCTCCGCACCGCCAACGGTCGCTGGCAGCCGAAGACTCTGCTTCTTCAAACCGTCGTTTTGTGGAGAGGGCATACAAGTACCGCCCCGTAAAGGTGGTAGAATTTGAACTTCCCCGGCAGCAGTGTGTGGTGTACTTGGATCTAAAGCGGGAGGAGTGTAACAACCTGTTCCCGTCCGGCCGGGTTTATTCTCAGGCATTCCATTTGGGTGGACAAGGTTTTTTCCTATCAGCACATTGTAACATGGACCAACAAAGCTCTTTCCATTGCTTTGGGCTGTTTTTGGGAATGCAGGAAAAGGGCTCGGTGAGCTTCGCCGTCGACTATGAGTTTGCTGCGAGGTCTAGGCCGACGGAGGAATTCGTTAGCAAGTACAAAGGCAACTATGTGTTCACAGGGGGAAAGGCTGTCGGCTATAGAAACTTGTTTGCTATTCCATGGACTTCATTCATGGCCGAGGATAGTCTTTACTTTATCAATGGTGTCCTCCACCTTAGGGCTGAGCTCACCATCAAACACTGACCCCAATTTCTAGTTATAAACTTTCATTCTATTCCAGTTGGTAGCCTAGACCTTTTTTTTAGATCTCAAATTCTCATTTTCAGTTAACACAAGTAAATGAGTAATCTATCAAAAGCTTAAATAAACAGGCATGTGCACTAAAGTGGCTAGTGTTGCATGTGATTGAGAAGATATAACTAGGACCATGATACTCTATTCTAGGATTCTAGGTTAAGTGAACCTGCCTTCCATTTTCCGTTATTTTCTCATAATAAGTCGTTTTTGCTATGGGGGCACTAAAGGCTTTAATCAAAATGGGGTCTAAAGAAAAATAAATATTAAGGGCTTGGTTGATTTTTTTTTAATTCATTTTTGGTTTTAGAAGTTGCTATATAAAATAATTTTGCAGTAAAAATTATTTTCTTTCTAAAATTCATTAAGTTTTAAAAATAGTTATTTAATTACGTATTTTAAAAATCAAAACAGAAATAGCGGAGAAGTTTTCTCATCTTTTTTCTGTTTTCATCTTGTTCAATTTTTTTCCTTAATGTCTCACTCTATTTTATATTGTACTTGTCTAAGGTGCGAGGGTGTTGTAATTTTCCTTTGCGGTGCTGAGCCGTATATATCTGTCTGTGTCTGGAACTTTCCTCCAAGTGCGAGAGTGGATACTTGGGAAAATAATTAAACTCTATCAAATTTTAATTTAGTTGATTGAATAGAGTATATGGCTGTTTTAAATTTTTATAGATAAAATAAAAAGTTTATCTCGAGAATTATATATATATATATATATATATATATATATATATATATATATATTGTTTTGATGGATGTCATATCATGGATCTGTATAACATGATGTTGTTATTTTGATAAGATAATATTATTTTTATTATATTATTTAATATAATATTTCGAGCAAGGCCGAGGGCTTGCGTACATATACATTAATATTGCACCACTCATCACAAACTCTGGGAGTAATCTTTGTGTAGGTAAATTTAGAATTTTTTTAAAAAAAGAATCAAGTAGAAATCAAATACTTCCTACATTTTCAGTTTTATTCTTGAGAAAAATTCCTTCCAATGGTAGTCGTCTTTCAAATTTTCATGGTCGAATTCGGATGATTATTTCTTGAAATCGTTTATTGAGTGGGCTAGCATTCGCCTTGGCAATGATAAAATCAGTGCGTATAAGCTCAGCAGAATGGATTCTTTGGTATTAAATTTCAGTTTCATTATTTTAACATTAAAAACTTGGTATCGAATATAATTGTTTTTATTTTTATATTTACAGGTTTTAAAAATACATTTTAAAATTTTTAATATGTCTATTTGATGTTTCACAAAATACTTTCTTAAATATGCTGTTATATCTCCTAATAAGAAAAAAAACACAAATTTTGAACATGAGAATATTTTTATGGTGAGAGCCATGCAGAAGCATGTTTTGTTAATTGCGCAATTGCGTAATGTGATGTTCTTCATGTTGCAGGACAGGAATCCTATTCTGATTCTATTAAAGAACATAGGATAACAATTTAGAATTAAGATATGGAATCCAATTCTTGATTAACGAACGATCTAAACTTAGAAAGTTCGAAAATTCATTGTAATATAGTAATCTAAATTTAGAAAGTTAGGAAATACTTGCTGATGAGCAATTGTTTGTTATAAAAAGACATGTATTAAGCAATATTTCATCTAGTAGTATTTGTTATAAGTACAAACTTCAACATTACTCGTCACTTAAAATAAAATAGGCAAGTTATGAGAAAAGAAACGAGAGAAGAATAGAATATCAAGTACAAACCTCTATCGCTGCTTCTAAAGTCACCCGTAACTTTTATTAAAAAAAAGTTAAGAGTCTTCTTCTCGTGATTTTTCTGTGATGGCTCTCCTCCATTCAGGACATTTACTTACATCATAATTATGAGATAATAAACAATTGACAAACCAAATTTAAATTTCAAATTTTAAGAGTCATTTGACTTTATTCAAAATAGTAAATACGTGCGGGTCATGCATTCTAAAACTATTCACTGTTGTGACACAAACTTGCTCTTAGTATGCTAACATTGTAAACTACTGCGTGTGTGGCGTTATTCCTTCAGACCTCAATTCAAATCAATGAAAGAAAATTCAGCATGGTGCAACATAATATTTTTGGAATGAATTATTTGGGTGTCAGTATGTAGTATGCAAATCAAGTACTCAAAGGAAATTAGACTGGCAAATTATATTAATATGGTTTTACCGCTTAAGCCATGATAATTATAGGAAGGTGCATTATGTTTGGATTAATGATAAAGAATAAAATAAAATAAAGTGATGTGATGTGACGTGATGCTTTCGTTCCATTCCATCTAATCTCCATCCCAACACCATAAAAAATATAAAACATGAGAGATATGGGATGGAATGGGACGAAATCAACTTATTATTCATTAATCTCTCTAATACAATGAAAACAATACACCATTTCATCAACAATGGTATAGTGATCTTGTAAAATAATACAATGGTATTATTTTATTCCATTTCATCTCTTTTCACTCTATTCCATTCACCGACACGTGAACTTAAAACTCTATTAATTGTATAACATGAATTTAAAACTCAATACCATCACCAATTAGTGGCATGTTGCAAATATTAAATAAAAAATCCAAAACTTTGATCTCTAACAAAATTTTCCAAATCTGTAACATATCACCAACATAACATTAGCAAAAGGAAGGCATTAGGCATCATAATCCGTGTTGGCAAAAAGAAGGAAGACAAAGGTTTTTGTATATATAGAGACACAGTGTTGATATAAATAATGACAACAAAAATGACGAGGTTAACAACCTCAATCACTGCCACAAGCCATGGTGTCCAATCAGAATTAGTTGTTGTCTCTTTTGTGGCTATGCTGCCAATTTCACCATTATGTTTACTTGTCTAACTAGCCATAATAATTTTCTGACATTTGTAATCAATTAAAACCAATATCCAAGAGTGTCATTGGAGTTCAATTGCAATTGTGCAGTGTTTTTTTTTATGAGCGGATAAGAGGGAGAGGAATATTACACGTCGTTTCTAACTGTCACACACAACAACGTGTGACACCGCGTGGCAGGTTTTTGTGCATGGAGGAATTTTCTTGCATTTGAAGCTATAATACCATGACAAATACAAGTGATAAACACTTTATTTAATTATGCTAAAGATGTTTCTCAATCGTATGCACACGGCTATGACTATGTATAAAAAGAAACACTTGGATTATAATATCTTTATTTAATTTGAATCAATAATAGATAAATTTAATAATTGATAAAAAAATGAAAAAAAAAGAAAAAAAAAGATAAAAGGAGGGAAGAAAATTAAATTAAATGAATGATGAAAGAAAAAGAAAAAGAAAATAAATGACTAAAATATAGATATATTAACGAATTTAATTTTTCATTAAGTTTATAATTTTTCTTCACTCCTTTCTAAGACACATTATTCTTTAATCTATATCTCATTCAATGATTCTTGTTTATCTATCTTTTCCTAAATAAGTTTAAGTGAAAATCTACCTTTCTTTATTTACAATGTAATAAAACATATATAACTTAATATAATTACATATTTATTTCATTTAAGTCCAATCAAAACTTTATTTTATACAAGGCATGCACCCTATCCCCGTGGGACGAAAGTAACGTTTAGCAAGGGCAATAAGGTCCATTGAAATCCACCCCTAATTGGTATTCCCCAATCGACCCTGTAACGTCGCAACGCAAAGCAAATTGTCCATTCTTGAAACAGAGAAACAAAAATAAAATCACCTCTTGGAAAGTAGAGGCAGAGACTCTGAAAGCTAGGGTTTGGGATCGTAGAAGATGCCGAAGAACAAGGGAAAGGGAGGAAAGAACCGGAAGCGCGGTAAGAACGAGGCGGACGACGAGAAGCGGGAGCTGGTGTTCAAGGAGGACGGACAGGAATACGCGCAGGTTCTCCGAATGCTCGGAAACGGTCGCTGCGAGGCGATGTGCATCGACGGCACCAAGCGCCTCTGCCACATCCGCGGCAAGATGCACAAGAAGGTCTGGATCGCCGCCGGCGACATCATCCTCGTCGGCCTCCGCGACTACCAGGACGACAAGGCTGACGTCATCCTCAAGTACATGCCCGACGAGGCCCGCCTCCTCAAGGCCTACGGCGAGCTTCCCGACACCACCAGGCTCAACGAGGGCATCGGCGCCGGCCTTGATGAGGAGGAGGACGGTCCCGGGAATGACTATATTGAGTTCGAGGATGAGGATATTGATAAGATTTGAAACAAATACAAATAATTAGGGTTTTTGTTGCTGTTGACCTTACCCTTTGCTTTTTTTGCTTTCTTGTTTTCGCTTGAGATTATATAAAATATTGTTATCATGTGGTGATGGATTAACTGTATGTTTTTGTGATGCTGTTTTCTCTCTGTACTGTGGCATATGGATATGGTGAATGGATTTTAATGAAATAAGAGCCGCTTATATGGTGTTATAGTTACTACACTGTTCTGTTTGGAGCTTGCTTGATGATTCTTTTGTTCTGGTTGTTTATGTGATTAAAGTTAAGAGAAACCACTTTTGTTAATTTCATACAGTTGCAAATTCGAATGTACAAGATAAATAAGGAAGAGTGTGTTGCTTTGGAAGTAGAAGTAGTTTTGAACTTTTACTTATGCATAAGCTGATTTTAGCTTAAAGAGAAGCTACTCTCATTTTTCCTTATATTTTCTTCTCCTAGAAGTGTTTATGGAGAAGATTATCCGAACAAGCCTCATAGTAGTTGGCAATAGTTTGGGCCAAGGTTTTAAATTGCAGTTGTGCTTGGAGTTTCATAAGAATTGCAGACAAATGCAGTTGTTGTGGTCACAGTAGCAATTGCAATGACCTTGAAAACCTTTGATGTTGCGGCCACAATTTTTTAGGATCCAGGTCCTCTAAAGTGACCAATTCACTAAAGTAAGTAATCTCAATCGGTGATGAGAAAATCAATGGTTGATATTACATACATAACAAGTCATGCATGTGTTAGAATATCAATAATTGGTTTTCTCATCAACTATTGTATCTCTACTTAATTTAGAGGAACCAAATCTCATTTTTTTAAGACCTTGGTCTTTGCTTTTGGGGTGTTGAAATGAGGGTGAAGATATCTGATTTTGATCTACTCATCTTCTTTTTTTTTTTATTATTGAATTGGAAACTGTTTTTGAAACTGTCCTGGACATTGTCTTTCTTTCCAAGCATACGGGGTCATCAGGAAGTGTGGTTTGAATGTAATTCTTGTGACGGTTTTGGAGTAGTTATGTTTGTGTTGATGGCTATAACTTTATTTGTGAAATCCTTTATGTGGGAAATTAGTGATGGGAGTCGTTGAAGTCATGGGAAATCATTGGAGTAGGCTGATTTAAATCACTAGAAATTTCTACCTGTTAGATATATGATGGAATTTTATTTCCTAGGTAGTTAGTTGTTTGTTGGAGTGGCTGATTTTGAGTAAACCACTAGATCTTTGAAGTATTATTCTCTCTTAAATCGTTCTTAAAGTAAAACAAACTATTTAGCTAGTCGTATAAGGATTAGAAATCATACTAAGTAATCCCTTAAATATTTAAAAATCTTTTTAAATTAGTTCTTAAAAATATACTAAAAACACATCAATTTATGGACTAAATTGATTAATGTTCAATATTTCAAGTATAAAAAAATGTTCAAATATTTCAGGAGTTATTTAAATAGTTTGATTATTTTATGGACTAGAGAGGACAATTTAGCTTGAAGATGAAATTGGTTGTTTGTTCAGTTGATTTTTGTCCGTGTCTGCATTTTCTGCTTGGTTTGTAGTTATGGTCTGGGGGTAAATTATGAAACGTATATCTATGGTGGTTAATGGTTGAGATGCCATCTGAATTATAGCTCACTCCTGGTTGTTTTGGACATACGATGATGATAAATCATAAATGTCAGTATTCAGGAAAAAAAAACCATAAATGTAAGTGAATATCGATATAGATTATATCATGCTTAATTCAGACAAGACTGCACTAACTATATAGGAACGATTCATAATCAGCAAGGATTTTAAGCAGGAATGCATCCTATTGTTACAGCTTATTACTAGCACCTACAGGATGATGAAGATGTAGAGCATGGTTAAGTATTAAGAGGCAGCTTCTAAATTTACTTGGCCGAATAATTTCAAACGTTGTTTTGGCTTCTTTTGAAGGTGTTTGAAAAATGTGTCTATGTTACTGTGTGTTTTGAAATCATGTCAAGACATCACGTTAGAGGAGAGTATGCAAGTTTCTTTCTCATTGAACGCTGGTCCAAACTGCCATATAACCTCAATTGTAAAATGCCTCAGATCACTGAACACATGTCACGTGCACATTACGATTATGCCTCATTCTGAAGCAGAAGACAATACTGAGGCCACTTCCATTAATTCAAAAACAAAATTATAAAAATGCACGTTAGAGTTGAAGAATCAGTGATTTGTGCTACCAATATTAAGATATCAAGGCTTAAATTATTAACATTAACAACACCTTTAACTCAGAATAATTATATATCAAGACTTAAGATATAAGAACTAAAATTGATCTAAGTATTTCATAATTATATAAACGGCACAATATTCGAGTTTATATAATAAAAAGCAAAAGCGTGATTTAGTCATTCACATGAATCACATCATTATTATCAAAAGGAAAATACAAAAAGACTTGGCCTCAGGAATTATTCCTCTAAACTATGATTCTGCAGCAAAAAATTTAGAGTCCATATGCTCACAATAAAGAGTGCTTCTGCCATTTGAAACTCCAAAGAACATTCGGTTCAAAATAAAAGCTAAGGTTAACATTTGTTTTGAAAGAGCCAACTGACTATTATAGCTACTACGATGAGATAAAAGAAGAATACTATTCCTTCTTATCAAAAAAAGAAATTGTCAATGACTTAATTTTCTTTAAAAAATATGAAATTGCAGTAGCATCAAAACTCACAATGGAAACAGTGTATATGATCCCAAGTTGGTGATGAAGAATGATAGGAGCAAAGGGCATGCTAGAGAAAAGAACAAAATTAATTGGAGAGAATAAGCACATGGCGGCTGATCCATTCTTTATTGTTCCCAAAGTTTAGAGACACAAGTAAACAGCAGAACGTGATAGAAGTAGAGTTTTAAGAAGAATACAGAATTGAGTATCAGTTACTACTAGAGAACAAATGAACATGAAGAAAACTCCTTTACAATGAGTGATCCCTTTCTCAAAGATAGATCCAAGACTAGTAGTAAGTGATTTTTGCTCACCTTTTCAATTCAATACCTCTTGTGCCCAATTTAATTCCCTAATATCCCAATCTAACTGCCACAATTCATCTAGTTGAGTTAATTTCTGCTAACATATACCTGAGACCTAACAAATTCTGTGTGTTAGCCAAAGCAGAGTGCTTGGAGAGTAGCCAACTGCTGCTGCTGCAAGCTAGCTTGTACACATCAATGATATCACACTGATATCAGTACTACTAAATATCAGTACCGAATTATTCAATATTTGCATCTGTTTTATACTTTTTAACCATTACATCTCGTCACATAATTGCTTTAAAGCAACACAAATGTATACATAGAAATTCTAGAACATGATATGAGAATCTTTGGATAAAGGAATAGAATAGTAAGAACAGGTGATTATGGTATGAATCAAACCAAAACTGAGTCAAGCTTGCCCACATGAAATTCTAGAACCGTATAAAGTAAAAACAAACTCCAAGCCTTTTGTGAAGTTTTTCCTGCCAATATACAGTGTTTTTGGTTCACTTTATATAGGATCACTCTTCCACTCAACATTTGTCATTACAAAAGTTAGAAAGCCGACAACTGAATCACTTGCACAAGTCAATAATTTGACATGCTGTTGAATTCCTTTAATAACCAATTCCAATGCAATGAGTTAGATTTGAAGTGTTGTCTTCAATGTTAAATATCAGTGCTAACACTTGTCAATTAATATGTTCACTCCAAACAAGCAAATAATTAAGAGTAATCCCACTCCAGTGTGCTCCACACAAGAAGTTATCGAAGGTTTCTTTGAGTATAACATCCTGCAAGATTTTCATCAGTTATCAACATAACAAATTCCTGACCACTGGTCTTCCCTTTTTTCAATTTTTTTTCACACTGCTTCATTTCACCAAAAAAAAAAAAAAAAACTAGCTCAACCACAACCTGATGACATCAAACACTTCAAAACCTAATCCTTTTTAAATTTTTCATCTAAAAACAAGGTGAAACAGTATCGTGCAACAACAAACATGTAGTGAAACAAAATAAAATCATCATATCATTTATTAGGTAATTCACCCCTTTCCATTGTTTAGGAAATAACTGAACACAGACTGAAATTAGAAAATAATTAGCTAATTTCATCCAACACATCAAAATGAGAAAGGAAAAGCAAAACCATCATCACATTACAATTTAAGTCATCCAAAATCTCAAACAATGTAAATCAGCTTACATCATATCTCATCCAACTTCAAACAATGTAAAGCACCTTACACCATTTCATCGCGCCTCTAAACAATAGTTAGTTAGTTCCATCCCATAGTTGCACTCCATAAACTCTCAAACTAAAATATATTTCATTTTCATCACATTACATCCTGTTCCAATCAGTCCAACAATGACATTTGTTATTCCATTCCATCAATCCATCCCAATCCATTCCACTCAACAGTGGACAGAATTCATAAAACACAAAATCACCTAATCTTCTCCTTTCCACTGATCCTATTCGCGGCCTCCCGAACCTGCTCAATGTAACCCTCGATAGGCGGCGTAAGCGTCGCCATAAACCGATTCACCGGAAAAGGAGCCAAATCAGGAACCAAAGCAGCCTCTCTCAACCCTTCAGGCAAAGCCTCAATAGCCTCTTTTTTCATCCTCAAAAGATTGGATTCTGCAGCTTGTCTCGCCCTATGCTTCCTCATCAAAACCCTACTATACTCCTTCGCCAACCTCCTCCCATCTTCCACCGTCAAATCATACTTCGGCAACTTCTCCGCATCCACAAGCCCTAAGGTTACATAATCCAACCCAGGTGTCCCAATTATCGTAGGCTTCTCCGAAACCCTAAATTTGTCGTCCTTTCGCCTCATCATGTCGATTTCTCGCTGGCGGTCCTTGCTTATGAGACCCAATTTCTCGCGCTCGGATTCTCGTTCGCGCTGCTTTTGGGTGAGGTGGCGGAGAGGGGTTGGGGCTTGGAGGCACTGTTCGTAGAGGCGCTCTCGCTCTTGGCGCTCGCGAGACATGGGTGGGCCTGCTGCGGTGGCGGATCCGGGTTTCTTGGTGGTGATGCGGGAGCGTTTTAGGGCTTGGCCTGCTTTGATTTTGGCTTTTCCCTTTGCGGTACCGCTCACGGTGCGGAGTTGGATTAGGTTGTGGTGCCCGGAGGGGAAAGGTTGCGGCTTTAGGAGGCGGAGCATGGTTCCGGTGATGGGTCGATGGCGAATTTGTGATGTAGGGAGAGGGAGATGGTGGTTTTGGAGTTTTGGAGTCAGGGTTTGAGTGAGGGTTTTGGAGGGTAGGGCAAGAGAGGGGAGGAGGAGGGTGGTGATTGTGGGATATGGGTCGGTCCAAAAAGAAGAAAAACTGACTGGGCTGGCCCAGGAAAGATTGGAGAATTTCAAGTGGCTATTGCTTTCTGCGTTCGTTTTTGTTTTTGTAACGATTAATCCAAAATGTAAAATTAAATTTCAGAACATATTCTCTTTTTTGGCTTCTGAAATTATCAATTTAAAAGGTAAAAAAAACAATCCAAAAAAAATACAGGAAACAACTTGAATAGTATATGCAACACCACTCATTTTTTCATGCCATGGCGGTGGATTGAGCACATGTATAATTCTCTTCTCAATTTTGTTTTTAAAAAACTGTTTTTTAAAATAATTATTGTACTAGTTTCTCATCCAAAATTTATTAAACTCTGAAAATCGTTTTGAAAAAATAATTTAAAAACCTAAAAATCAAGTCATGGATGTAGATTAAGAGAATGTTTGATTCCCTTCTCATTTTTTTTTCTTTTTAGAAGATTGTTTTCTAAGATACTTATACACTATTTAACAATCAATTTTTCATCCAAAATTTACTAAGTTTTAAACAAAGAATGTACTTTAAAAACCAAAAGACAAAAGCAGTTTTTTTTATTTTCTTCTATTTTCATCTTGTTCAAGCTCTCTTTCAATTCTACAGTGTGCTTTGTGTCTTGTATTACATTCCACTAATTGTCTGATAAATCTTATTTAAATGAATTTTAAAAACAAGTAATATTTGAAAATAAAATTAAATGAGTGTATAGTTATAATCTAACTAAATATATTTAGATATTTCACCTTGTACTTTTGGGGTTTACTAGGAAATTTTTTTACCCCAATAATACAAATAAAATATATTTATTTATCCAAATGATACAAGTCAATTATTATTTATATTTATAATATAAATAATTATTTATAGGTGAAAAATCGATTTTTTTTAAATCAATTTCTCATCTTTATTTTATTTTGTTATCATTTTTATGTTGTAAAATCTGTTCCTGAAAAAATAATTTCACATCATGTTATTTTTTATTTAGTGTTGGTCAAATACTAAATACATATAATGACTAGTTTCATAAACATGATAGAGAATGTTTGATATCAAAGTAGTATAGTGCACAAAAGAGTTTAGCATTGGTAGCAACACAAAATACATATATTAGATTATAAAAAAAAATTATTAAAAAAATACTTTTAAAAACATAAGTACTTTTTGATTCATGTGTACTTTGTTAATCTTTTTTTTCAGTTTTTTTATTAGGATGATAAAATATAAGTACAAGAATGAAGAGTACATTATAATTATAAAGTTTAAAATGAAATACAATTATACAGAGAAAGGTTAAATGTCCTCTTAACCGACGCTAAATTAAGTAAAAATGTGTCTATGAATCTAGTCATTAAACATATATTAAGTGTTAGTTTGTCCAACACTAATTAAAAAAAACAAGATAATCAATTTCACAACATAAAATTAAAAATAAAAAAATATGTGAGAAATTAATTTTTAGGGAATCTATTTCTCACTTATGAACAATAATTCATATTATGAATATAAATAATAGTTAGTTTATATCATTTGGATAAATATATATTTTATTTGTATTATTAGGATAAAAAATTATGTACATGATGGTTTACTTCAAATTTTAACTAAATTTATTACTTAAACAATTAAATTAATATAATGAGGGTTAAGTCAAATTGGCTCATTATTTTTTATTGAACTCAAATCAGATCAACTCCTTAAATAATGACTTAATTTCAATCAAATCTATCATGTCCAAAAGATTGAAAATTGTTTAAATTTTAAAAAAAATTATAAACAACAATTAAACGAGTGTATATATATAAATATGAAAATTAATATTTATGTATTGATAATTTAATTACTGTTTTAAGATAATTATTTTAAAAATGTCAACAAATTATTATATATAATAGAAAATTATGATTGAATGACTATATAAAAAAATTATATTTTCATTATGTAATCATTCCTCTCCCTATATTCAGATATATAACATTTAAAAAGTAAAATGTCAAATTAACATGTTAAGTAATCAAATTCACATATTTAAATATCAACAAGTTGTCAGTAATGTTGAATTTAATTTTTTTAAGTAATGTTTTAAATTTGAATTTATTGGATAGAAAAACGTAATTAAAAGAAGAAAATTTTATTAAAAATAATCAACTAAATTCTCTCGCAGTAATTAATTATCGACAAAGGCAATATATTTACGATTTTAAATATAAAAATCAATGAACTAAAATTAAATAACATCAAATGTTTGGTTGAATCGGGTCGAGTTAAAAAAATGTCCAAACCCGTGAACGCCCTGCGATGCAGATACGCTAATGGGATGTGGATTTTGAAGATAGGGAAGTGGCCAATGAGGGAGCGAGGTTCAGCCACGTGTCAAGTAGTTGGAACAGGTGTCCCAGATTGTCTCATGGCAGTGGATAACAAGTCAATGTAAACAACGTGTGCTTCTTTTGTTTTTTTTATTTTTTTCTATAAACAATTAAATAAATATCTATTGGAATTTGAAGGGAGTAGAGTAAGAGTATAGGAAGACCAACCAAAGTTCCAATTTTTTGGTTTGGGGATAGATAGACTGATACACATCACATTTTCTCTAGGTAATTAATTAATAAAAAAATGGCAGCGGCGGCGGCAGTGACCGTGCTACTCCCACCTAGGATTCCGACCACCACCAACGTTACCCGCTGCTCTGCTTTGCCTTCTCTGCCTCCTCGCGTCACCAACACCAAAACCACTTTGTTCTTATCTTCCCTCGACCACTTCTCAGGTATTCTCCTTTTCTTTTTCCTTGTTGGTTATGTTGCATGTTTGGGAATTTCAATTCTTTAAAAAATAATATTTTGAATTAATAATTGATATACATTTTGTTCTTTTTTTATATTTTTGTTTTATTATATCTCATTTTCCTTGTTGTTTTAATCTTCAATGTTTTTTCTTCTTAAATTAAGACACTAAAAGGTGTAAATTTTGTTGACTCTAATCAAATGGGGTGTAAAATTCTCGATTAGATTTGGTTTGATTTACTAATCGGGCTGAGTCTAGAGGTTAGTCGTTCAAATTCTTGTTGGGAGAGATTTCAAAGTTTAGTTTCAGACCGTCGAAGATTGCTTTCAGCAGAAATGCCTCGGGAAAATGAGAAAGAAACATAAAATATAAAGGGCTTAGTTGGATAAACTGGACATAAATATTTTTAGGAAGAAAAAATAAGAAAAGAAAGAAATAAGCTTATATATAAGCTAAAATTAGTTTATGAATAAGTTAATTTATAGAAACTCTCTCGAATGACTTCTCAATATAAGATAATTTTTAGTTCATTCTTTTTTTCTTAATTTTTTTTTCTAAAAGTTCTAATACAAGTTAAAGAGAGTTTTTTCTACTAGAAATATAGAACTTTTTCCAATAGAGAAGCTCTCAAAAATACTTTTAGTCTTATATTCAAACAGACTCAAAGTATGCTGCTTTATTATTTTGACATAGATAGTATGATTGTTATTAACATTGTTATATTTTTAATTTGAGGCATGTCAGCACTAATAAGCTGCTGTCCAAGTCTTATATCTTGTTTCACTCATGGAATAATGTATGCCTCCCCCCCCCCCCCCCCCCCCCTCCTCTCATTTCTTCTTATACGTATTTTTCTCCTTTATTCGTATTATGTAAAGTTCTTACTCTTAGATTTCTAAAGTGGATGAGAGGATTAAGTGAGAGGTAGGATTGTCATGTACCTTGTTTGAAGTTTGAACTTATTCCATGTTTTGATAATCTCGACTATGGCCTTGTTTCGATAAACTTCTCAATAAAGCTTTCATAGAAGAAAATAAGAAAGTAAAACTTATTTTCTCCCATGAGCTAAATCTAAAATTAACTTTATACAGAAGCTCTTTCATATAACTTATTCAAAAGCTGATTTTAATTGATGTATAGGCTAATTTTTAACTTATGTGAGAAACTTAATACAACTATTTGTAAACAAAGGGGCTTGAGCCCAAAAAAAAAGAAAATTACAGAGATATCAAGCGAGGAGCGGTAACTTATCTCAATTCACTTTCTTATTTTCTTCTCCTGTAAGTGCTTATTGAGAAGTTGATCCGATCAGGTTTTATGTCCAAGGTGATGCTCATCGTCTTGTGGGGTAACTGAAACACTTGTGAATTTTGAAATTGATGGTGGTAAACATCTTATGGAGTGGATACACTTGGCCAAGACTAGAGTTTAATCCAGAAAATTAAGCTAGTTTCTGCTATGTGAATGGAGCTATTAATGCTCACCACAAATTAATACTTGTCTAAGAGTCTTGCACACTTGGTTAAGCTTTCTGTACCTGTAGTTTTAGTGTGTCCCTGAGAAGTAATATTCACTGTTTGTTGCATTTTAAATGTTGTCTTTATTGAGCTTGGCTATATTGCTTTTTTATATCTTTGTTTTTATGTATTTATTTATTGATTTATTTTTATTCATCTTTTAATAATTCTAAGATGTTTTCTTCTATTTCCCCTTTTTCAGTGTCCCAAAAATCTTCTCTGCTTCAGACCAGAGCTTCTTCAGAGGAATCATCCTCAGCAGATGCCAATGAGGTGTTCACAGATTTGAAGGAAAAGGCAAGAAGCTTACTACTTGTCTGATTTCAACAATTTGGTTTTATCCTGAACTTCCTCTTAGCAAATCCTAGATCTTGCGATTCTAATTTTTTCTTTGCCAACCCTTCTTTTACATACTGTTTGGTTCAAAGGAGGGGAGGGATTTTCTCCCCCTATTTTCTATCCATTTCCCTCCCCTCCATCCAAACAGTATGTTAAGTTTTAACTAAGTGGAAATAATATCCTCCATTTATCATTATCAGTGGGATGCTCTTGAAAACAAGTCCACAGTACTTCTTTATGGTGGTGGGGCTTTAGTTGCTGTTTGGCTATCGTCGATTCTTGTGAGTGCCATCAACTCGGTACCCTTGGTAAGCCATCACTCTTCACTTTTACCATGTTATATTATATGCTCGAGTTTTTATGCTATATAAAGCTTGGCTGACCAATCTGAAATTATTTTATTTATGTTTCAGCTTCCAAAGATTATGGAGTTGGTAGGGCTAGGGTACACTGGATGGTTTGTCTACCGATACCTTCTGTTCAAGGTAAGTATACACCACGAAGGCATGAATACTCTACTATGTTAGATTTTAGAATCTAATTCGTTTTGTTGTGTGGACATAAGTGGTGGTTTTGTGTATATCAAGCCTTGAGATTGCATTAGTGTCAATATTTTGTATTGAATGATCACTTATTTTTTTCGCATGGAATCCACTTACTGTTTTCTACTTCCGGAATGCATGCCTTATCCGGTGTACATCTTACAAGTAATTTATATGTATTTGTATACAGTCTAGCAGGAAGGAGCTAGCAACAGACATTGATTCACTGAAGAAGAAAATTACTGGAACTGAATAGAGTGGTGTTAGCAGGTACCAAGTCAAGTTTATCTTCTGTGAGCACCATTTGTTTTTGTTGTGCTGTTTATCTCATGTATAAGAGTCATATGTATCCCTTGAAGTAGAATAGAATTCTTCTCAACCTGTAATGAACCCATTTCATTGTTAAAAATAATGTAGCAAATTTTATGTATATGGCTCTGAATGGAAACCATTATCCTTTCACTTCCTCACTGTAAGAAATTTAAGTCATATATGAGTGTAGAACACGGAAATATATCATATATGGGATCAACTTCTGTGTCTTGACCATGATGGATTGGATGATCATTTGCAATAAGGTAATAGATCAAAATATTCGGAGTGGTTCTGACCTGTTTTCTCTAATATAAACCAATCATTAAATTGTTTTTAATAAAATTTAAGCTAAAGTATACTCTTCTCCTTGGTAGATGACTAAATTACAGGTTCCTCCCCTTTAACTTCAAAATTTTCGCTTCGTCTTACAGATGAAATATGTTATACTTTAGGCTATTTTAATATAACAATTTTGAATGTCATCAACAATAAATTTTGTACACTATCATTAATTTTAGGACATAAAAATATTAAGTCTTAAACACGTTTTTACTTTGCTGTAAAAAAAATACGTCATTACTTTGAAATTTCATCAAAAATTTTAGTTTCATCTTCTAACTTCTCCAATTCTGTTTTTTTTTTAAAAAAAAAAAAAAAAAAAAAAAAAAAAAAGAAACTTCTCGAATTTGATAGCAGGGGTTTAAGAATAACTTACCAATAATGTCGAATGTAACAGAAATATTATCTTATTTACCTTCCTCTCCAGTAAAGGTGAGTGTAAATGTGTAATGTCTTAAAATAAAAGGAAGGCTGTGTAATACTTTATTTATACTTCTACCAAAAAAATTTAAGTATTTATACAGAGAAAAAAGTGTTGCATACTCTATTAAATAACTTATCATTTACTAGTAGTATTTAGTGGCTGTATACAATTGAAACCATTCTTAGATCACATTAACAAAGCTTTTTATGCGTGAGCTGGATTTGATTTGGAGTTCGAACGGCCTATGTCATCATTAAAATGTAGACTTCCTCTTTGGATTGACAAGATTGGTGGTTGTGGCCTTTTATTTTAAAGAGCATAATCTGCAATTTGGCTTCTTTTGTTAAATTTTCAAATTTAAAACTGAACTCTTTGACCAATATTTTCTTTTTGTCAAAAAATCTCTTCCTCTAAATAGTATCATGTTTGGATTTTACATTTTAAAGTGACTTGATTTATGTTTAAATATTTTTATTATAAAATTAAATTAGGAGTAAAATTTAATATAAAATTTGTAATTCATCACAAAAGTTATCTAAAGTTTCTTCTACTTAGAATTATTCTATATTGAAATCAATTTTGAATTATTTTCTAATATGATATGAAATTTTATCTAAAATCAATTTTAAACTTAAAAATTAAACATATTACATAATTTGACATAAAAAAATTGACCCAAGACACAATATTATGTCCTAATTCTAATACTAATTCCTCACATGCTACGGTAAATATTATGTCATTCTAGAAATCGGAGTTTTTTAAAGATAAAATTGGAGAGTTTAATATTAGAATTTTTGCAAAAACATTTTTTAAAAAAATAGATTAGTACAACTTTAACTTCACCAGACTAATTACACCTTGATAAATGACAAAAAAAATTAACTGATCATTTAAAAACTCACCAACTAAATTGCCGCCCCAACAAATCATTTGCCTAAAATAGGCATTGGAGATGCATGGCTTCCGCCCCTATGTATTGTATGTAATTGCTCCACCTAAGTCCTCGCTGGCACAGTTGATAACCAACTCATTTTTTTCCCTTGACCAAAAACTCCAAAATAGAATGCAAGAAAGGGACCAAAAATATGCACCTAAATAAATGGCCTTGTCGTTGAAGAATCCATTAATTAATAATGACAAAGTAGTCAATAACAAATTAATTAACACCACCATCCCATTAGGCATCACCAACTCTGAAATGTTCCATGGCCCTTTTCATGTGTTGACCAATGTCATTACAATACAACATCTTAACTCATATTTCATCGCCTCATTAATTTCCCCACAGCCACATACACATACACCTCATTTCTAGGCACAAGAAACTCCAATAGAATGTTCACATACATAACAAGAGTTGAAGAATTCAGACCCTTGTTCTCTTCCCTTTGTTGGGAATCTAATGATTTTGTAAAAGGTGGTACAGGTTTTAACTTCTCAACCACTTCATTACATCATTAATTATTAAGGAATCTTCATCTGTGTTATAAGAAACTCTCTTGTAGGAAGAGGGAAGAGAAACAAAGTCTGCCATAATACTTGGTTAGGGAATTAAGGATTCTGATTGTGAGTTTCATTTCATTAATCAAATCAGAAGAAAAGAAAGCATAGTTTGTGCCTGTAGTGAGAAAACTTGTCCTTCCACTGATGATTAGTGCATGATAAAAGCTTCAATGGGTTTGGTTCATCCATGGATTTCCACGAAAGCCGCCATTGAAGGATTCAGCATTAATAGAGACAGAAGAAGGTTTCTGAGGTGACATTCATGGAGCTCCATAGATGGTGGCAAGTTAAATTGGTAACATTGTCTTTGTTTTTGTCATGTTTGGTAGGTGGCTCACAGTCTTATTTTTACGACCGTGAATCGTTAAATGACTTTCTTGGCAAGCAAGCGAACAAAGAGACAGAAAGGCTTAGAACAGGTGTGTTATACAATGTTTCCCTTCCTTCTAACTTCACAGGAATGGAAGTTTCAGTTGTTAGATTGCGCAGTTTCTCTTTATGGTCAAGAGGAATGAATTATAGTTCCTTCAATCTTCCACCGCGGATTGTACTGCGGCCTAATGCGAAGAGGATAGCTATTTTGTTTGAAAACTTGGGCAATTGTTCGTCTAATTATTACAATGTGCCTAACCACACAATGGTGGCTCCAGTTTTTGGTGTTATGGCATATAGTTCTTCAGAAACAGCATTTGTAGATGAGAAGATTAACTTTACCACCCATGGCGACCCCATCAGAATTCGGTTTCCTCATGTTGATCAACATGGGGAAAATGACACACCAATTTGTGCCAAGTTTAGTGCTGGCGGGTTGGTGAAATTCAAAAACATGACTAAGCCATATTTATGTGAAGTATATAGCCAAGGGCACTACACTCTTGTAGTTCCATCTTTTCCTTCTCCAAAAGAACCTAATAGCAAGAGATTTACCAAATGGTGGGTGTTGGGATTTGTAATAGGTTTTGTTGGTTTGGTCATATTTGTTTTAATCTTGCTAGCTTTAGTTAAGGAGGCCAACAAGAGAAGAATAAGAAAAATGGAGAAGAATTCAGAAGGAGGTGAGCTTTTTGATACATTTTGGATAGGAGAATCTAAATTGCCATCAGCTTCAATGCTTAGAACCCAACCAACCCTTGAGAATTAATATTCCATTCATTAGTAGTTAGTGATCCAATTTTTCCTCCTTTCTCTCTTTTAGTATTTGATTTACTTCATGCAAATGATTATGAGTACACAAATGTTGTTGGTTTTGAATTTGGTCCTTATCAACGAAACAATTGTTCAGTACAGCTAAAAACAAATTTAGCACACACACTAACACACACACACACACACACACACATATATAAACTTATATAATCATCATCACAAATAGGTGTCAATAGCTCTTTGATGTTTAAATTTCTTTATTAGGAATTTATGCACAGATAAACAAAAAAATTTACTCAGGTCACACCCTACCACCCCATCTGTATTCTTCTCTCTTGTCTATATATGTGCACTAGTGGTTGCATTATATGCTGGACGGCAAACTTGGCTCTTCTGAGCATTTACATTGGTTTAATTTTTTATTAAACTAGTAATTAGAAGTCCCTGCTTGGCTGCGCTGTACTGCTAACCATTAAGCTTAATATTTACTTAGACATGAATTTCTTAGGAATTATGAATTTTAAAAGAGATTTCTTCGACCAAGATTGCCACATCTTTTCGCATGAAGTAACAAAGTTGTTACAGCTTGGTTTGTCTTTCACACCCTTAAGTGTTCATAAATTGATAAATATGACAATCATTAGATAGGATAAAACATTACAACATACTTTTAGCAATCTTTCTAGGAAGATAGGACAACTCTGAATGCCAATTATTTCAGCACTGTATCAAAGCTTGTATTTGATTATTTTTCTTCTTTTTCATCAAATAGTAATGATACCAAGAAGTAACATGTTTTTGTTCAAACTATTACACGCAAGCATGAAAGTGACACCGGACACCCACAAACCAAAACATTATTTAACTATATGATAGCTGAGCATTTCAAAATAGCTTGATCGGTAAATACGAAAGACCCCTAGCTGCAAGCACTGGATCAACCAATAGGTTGGAGATCACATTTTTTATGAAGAGGGAAAGGAGGATCAAAAAGAGAACCATTTAGAATGGCATGTGCAACAATCTTGTTAGCTGCTTCTGTGAAATGGATGCCATCCCAGCTCACATAGTTCTGGGGTTCATCACAAACACTTGCTAGCATATGGCCGCACAAAATTTTAGGGTTAAAGTTGTAGACACCGCCTCCATACCCACAACATGTTCTGGTACTATACTTTAGTCCTGCTCCAACAAACAAATTGAAACCAGAAATCAGCACTACCCATGTGGAATCAGTATGTGGCACTTGGTAATAAAATTGATTTCATGCATAATCATAATCATGTATAAGTAATTTCAATCGTTTATGAGAAAATCAACCGTCACGAATATATGTATGACAAATCATAATTGTATCGAAATATCAATTGTTAATTTTCACATCAGCGATTAAGATTACTGTAGACAATCCTGTAAGAGTGCTAAATATTTGTTGGTGAATAATGACTAAAAGGGTGTATGTTTAATGTGTATGTGTCATAATTCATAAGGAGCAAGATCATTGTTAAATTAAACAAGACAAGGGAAGGTGCTTGTACCATAGAATGTGGGGTGGTGAAAGAGCTCCAAGAGAGCAGAGTGTGTGTCCACATAAATAAGGGAAGCATCTACTAAACTTTCTCTGGTTTGACTCAATGTGTCCCTCAACAGTTTGTTATAATCATTTACAGCATTGTTGTAAGAAACCATGCATCCAAACTCATCATAGTCGGAAGTAGCATGAGGAAGCTCCACCAAGTATCCAGGATAGCATCCCACAGGACCAAGATTGAATACCATAAATGTACGCCCTCCTCGTGCATATAGCTCCTAAAAAGAGAAATTGCATCAGTTCAAAAATTGTAAACAAATAAATAACGCTTAATTTTTTGTATTACTACTCTTTCTTTCTTTTGTTAATATGTTATTAGTATGAAGTGGTTCCTCTTGGAAGCCGTGACTAATGTTTGTTGGGAACCGTGAGCGTACAAAAAGTGGGTATTCCCCTCCCATCACGGTTTATTCTATACCTAAGATCAGGATTCGAATCCTGAACCATTTGGTTAAGGAACATAAGTCGATATCATTTGTGTTAACTGTTGTTGGTAAATTACTATTCTAATGGTGTGAAACTTTCTTGTGCTAGTATTAAATATGCATCATTAAAATAGTCTGGCATGTCATATAATTTTGACCTCTCCTATGTTACTAATGTGCCAACCTGGTTGAATGAATATATATAATACAAAAATCGTCTAAAATATGATTGCATAATATGCTTGATATACTCAAACCTTGATAGAAGCATTGATTTGTGAAACGATGTGAGGAAGGCTGCCCCTCACGCCATCAATACTACCAGTGGCTGCTATTTTGGAAGTGAAGTCATTTTGGCCAATATATAACGTGTGAAGGGCCTTTCCAAATATATCGGGTGAAGGGATTTTCGTTCCAGATGATATCCTTGTTCCTGTCTCATGCATGGAAAGAACATGTATGTGATGAGTACATTATTATTTACAAAAACCAATGCAAGTTTCTAGTAAAATTTTCTGTGTACCTGTTTGATGAAATTCATCAACTTTGGCTTTGAATTGCTCCATTTGCCTGAGTTGAACAGAGAGGGAAAATGGACTTAGCCCACTGACAAAGAAGGAAGTTGTGGGCGGAATCACAGTGGAGGCTGAAGATGCAAAGTTAGCCCCATGAGTATAGTCTGATCCAATTGATTGCAGATATGGGCTCAAATATGGCAATCCAAGACCCTGAGCTGCATGTTCAACACCAAAATGACATTTCAAATATTTAATAGAATCAATAATATATGCTATGACAGCTTAAAGGATCTTTACATTTTTATTCAATTGTGAATATGTAGCGTAATTAACTACTTTTAAAATAATCATCTTAAACTCCAACAAGGATGATTCTTAGTTAATTGATAGTATAAATTTCAACTAAATAATTCATACATACATAATGTAAAAAAATTTATATAATTGTTCAATTATAAATTGTCACGTATGATAACTTTATTGACTTTTACGATGATTTCTTATTAGTTTGGAGAGTAATATTACTTTTTACATTAACATAGCAAAATTAAACTCAAACTTTACATTAAGAACAGATGCCTATTAAGCTCTGATTAATAACATATAAAGTTCAACAGACAATTTAAAAATTAAAAACATGCAACTCAAAATGTTATAAGTTTATAATAATTGGTCCATTAATTACCGAGAAAATCAACAATAAGCCTTCCATCAGAAGCACGCCCCACTGGTTTTTTGAAGTAAGTCATTCCATAGGGACCAGGCTGTGCAGGAAAGCTTGTATGAAACCCACCCGTATCTGAATTCGAATCACCAAAATTGAAGATTGCCTCAAAATCACACAAGGAATAACTTGAATCAACCAAAGATATCATCATCACCATACAAATTACTAGGAACTTCGAAAATATGTATAAACTACAATTGGACACCTTAAGGGTACCCATCATTTTTTTTTGTTCACTCGAGTCTTGACCAAGTGCTTCCGGAGGCTAATGCTGTTAAAGGTAGCAATGAGAGACCCGTATTATATGATCAACTGCATGCATTTGAAGATAAGGCCAAGCATTGAATCAGTTGTTCTAAAGTTGACTAGTTAACAAACGGATTGCTGATAGTTACCTACTATGCATATAAAGAGCTAAAAGCTTACAACATATAAATTCATATGATTCAAGAAATTATTTATTTTTTTACTCAGAACTCTAAAGTTCTTGCAAAATCTAATTCTGTTGAAAGGGAGCTCAAGGAGAACAACATTATATACAAATATAGGGTCATTTCCTATTTATATATTGGAACTTGGAAGCTAAATCCTTCAGTTAAGTATACCAATGCTGACTAATTAACTAACTACAACTACATGGTTTAGAATTTAGATTGTGTGAGTTGTGGGTATATTACTGCATATATATGGATTGTTCAAAACTTCAACCTACTTCTCTTATGGGGAAGTGATCAATACCCAATATAATGACAGCATGAGACTAGTTGTTATAGCATATACAAATTAGAGGCTATATTGTAGCGTTCAATTAATTTCCTATCTTAAAATTTTCCAGTTATATTTTTTGGTTGTATGATCTTCAATTTTCGCCCACAGCCCCTAATCCGGTAAATTGATTTAGCGAGAGATGAAACAAGTACATTTAACAATTAACATTTTAACCCATGCACATGTATAATCCTTGTTGAAGTACTTTTATTTTAGCTTCGTGAAAATATCTACATCATTTTAACATATAATTCATTTTTTATTTGGAGAGATGATACGCTTGTTGGTAGGACTAGAACATAACAAAACTAGTTTTATCCGGTACCATGAATAGACGGGCCGGGCCAGCCCAATTTATAGAACTCCAGTGACACTCAAGTTTTTACAACTATTTAAATGCATAGACTAATTGTTATTAAATTATTTTAACTTCACCAATAAAGTTATCTTTACTAACTCACGAGCAACTCATTTTTTAATACAAAAAATACTACCTACGTTTAGCCTAAAGTTTTGTTTTACTAGCTAGCAGCGTGATTTAACTGACCAAAACTCAATTATAAAAAGGTCTAAATGAGTTAGGCTTAAAAAAAGTTTTATTTAGACCAAAAGTTTAGTATTCAAAAATTTAGTATTACTGTAATATTTTAGCGAGTCTCAGACGAATCTATTTTGCCTAAAAATCAGCCTTAAAAGGGGTATATTCTAGATCATATCAATTATCATTTTAATATGCAAAAGATAGAAATTCTCGATTACATTCATATAACACCTGTTGCATCATGTATGAATTTGTGTATTTTAAAATAGTTAGAATTAATATTCTTAAAATTATTCTCAAATAATTTCACATAATTGATATATATATATATTAAAATTAACTTTCTCAAAGAAAAAGTAAACGATTGTATAATTACATCTGCGAATTACGTGAGGGAAAGTATGTTTTGTTGGAGTGGTCAAAGATGGGTAATGTTTGTAAAGTAATGATTGTGATTATTAGTTAAGATGACATGATCTTAACAATAATGCTACCACATTCGCAAATGTGAACAGACGGAGAAAAAAAAAAAAAGAGGAATGACTCAACTCAACTCAACTCAGAGAGAGCGGCAGGTAGGGGTAAAACAGTCCAGTAGAAAAGCGTGGTGGGCCCCACAGTGTGTATCGTAGTGAATGCGGGGACACGTCATTTTGTCGGTAGCTGGAAGCGAAGGCATTGGGGACCACGTCATAGGCGAAATCCACCGCGAAAATCGCATCCTAGCCAGCTAATCAACGGTCAAAGTTTGTCTCTGACGTGTTCCCTTTGATGCTCGCGTCACACCCCACTAGGCCCACTCACATGCAACCACGACGATTTTGTATTTTTTTTTTTTTATTATTATTATTATTATTATTTAATTCATCTCCCATGCAGCTAACCTATATATATTACATAGTTACATAGCCATTATCTTGCGGCTCAAAGTTGAGTTAAGCGAGTCAAGTATATGTCTTTAGAATGATAAGAATTTATATAGGATATGGACATATGCTTGCAATTTTTTCATGGATGACTAACCAATTCAAAATTGGCTTGTCATTTTTTATGTCTTCTGAGTTGTGAATCATTTATGTAGCTAGGAATTAATCATTCATGGAGGGCCTTCGTAATCTTGAGTGTGATACTGACATTTATATGTTTCACTTCATCACTATGGGGGTAACTTGCATATCTGATCTCTTCTTAGCACAATACAACCAAGTGTCATCTTTTTAGAAACTTATGATTTATGATTTTTTTTAACTTAGGGATTCGATTGTTCCGCTCAAGTGGCTCAACCATGTGTAGTAGTTGTGTACAGAAGCCAACCACACACTCTCTGTCTCTCTTTTAATTATATTTTTGGTTTGAATAAAATTTCACTTGATTTCCTTAAATTTTTGGGTTCGAATTCTTTATAGATAAAAAAATATAATTAAAAATTTTAAATTAAAGTAATCAATCAATTTTTTTATAAAAATTAATCATCAATATAATTAATCAATATTTTACAATAATGTTGGCATGATAAATCAAAGAAAACTCTCTCAATTACTTCAAAAGGCATTAAGTGCATTTTGTACTTTATAAATTAATGAAATCACACACACACACACACATATATATATATATCATATTAACACGTGTGATATATATTATATTTTACTTTTAAAAAAATTATCTCACATTTTTATATAAAAAAAAAGCTATCATTACAAATATTTTACTCTTTTCTAAAAAAGAAAAAAGAAAAAACTATCTATACGGACATATATATATTAACACGAGTGAAGGAGTGATAGTTATATATCTTTAAAAAAAAGTAGAATGAGGAAGAGAAAAACAGGGGGTTCGAGGGGAAAAGATGGTTAAGTTTGAAAAAAATCGGATAATGATATAAATGTAAAATTAGATTTAAATTTTGAAAATAATTAAAGTTGAAAATTCCTATTAGTGAACACGAAAGGAAGACAGGTTAAAGGATTTACACTGTATATATTAGGCCAACTTGACATACATGAGGGCTTATATTTCTTGCTTGTTTGAAAACTCCTAGCACATTGATATATAAATAGTTAGGTAAGTAAAAGCAAAAATAATATGGAACATAAACCTTTGAAAATATTCTGAAAACACGATAATAGTTATAGAAAAATTGTTATTATATATTTATAAATAATCATATTTGAAGGTAATGTAATTTGTAGGTACGGTAGAAAGGTATTTTCGTTTTCCTTTTGGATGGTAAGGAGATAGAGATAAGATAAGACGGTGTATCTAGAAATTAAGAACGCGTGGAGTTGGGTACGCAACAAACAAGTATCTGTATCAGCTCGCAGGTCTCAATCACTCATAGTGCACTTACACACTGACATGGGACACGTCACTTCCGACCACAATCACCGACATCACCTGCTTCTCACTTATTATTTTATTTCATTAAGAATATAAATAATCAACTATTTTATTTTATACAGAATCCAAAAATACTATTAATTAAATATACGTACAGTTTTAAACTTTTAATCCAATTACTTATATTTCATTTGCATAAATAATAATATACTTTATTTAATATTAAATTTTCCTTTTTATCTTATCTATCAAATCATTTTAATTCATTCTTTTCTTTTTTTAATCTCTTTCTGTTAAATCAAATAACTTTTTTCTTTCTATTCTATTTTACCTCTTTTCATTTATTTTATTTCCTCATCCTTTTTTTCCTTTTCTTACAACTAAATACAATGTTCGTAATCAACAAAATCGAACATAATTAATGTATGATTAATTTCTTAAACATGTTAATAAAACTTTAATTTATTGGTCATCATATAAAAAAATCATTGAGAAAAAAATTTTACTCTAATATTTTTATGTCTTATAAGTAATTTCATAAGTTTAAATTACGAGATAACTTGAAGTAGAATACAATTTTAGTTAATTTGACCAACACCTTGAGCTTGATTGATTATAAATTTTGTAATGCTAAGAACACTGCACCTTTTTTTTAGGCTTTTGATTGGACAAAAAAATTAAAGAAAAGAAAATAAAGGGAAGAAAATATTAGATTATGTTTAATTTATTTTATTTGATTCCAGTGAAAATGAGAGAGGAAAATTGGGTAGTATGGGTCCCACTGTAAAAACTGTTTTTCTCCAAAAAAAAAAAAAGAAAAACCTCAAATTTATATATAAAAAGACAAAAAAGATCATCCATCTAATTATTCAATATCTTTCATATTTTGTTATTAGGGGTGTTCACGGGTTAGGATCATCCGTGAACCCGAACCGATCTGAACCGATTTGAACAGTTTGGGTTGGGTCATTTATATATTTGGGTCAAAATCGAAACCGAACCGATCAAAACCGTTCATGTACGGGTTGGGTCACGGGTTTAGATTTACAAATCCGTTGATCCGATGACCCGATCCGTGAACCCGTAATAATAATAATAAATTTTATTATTTATATATATATATATATATATATTAAAAATTAAAAAAATGACAATAAAAAAATGTATGATATTGTAAATGTTTAAGATTGCATTCAAAAATAAGATAGGATATATTTTAATATTGCATTAAAAATAAAATAGAATATCTTTAAGATTGCATTGGATAATATGATAGAATATATTTAGGATTGCATTCAAAAATTGGTTAAAATCATATCTTTAAATTAGTATAAATAGAAACATATTTTGGTGTTCATGTATGCATTCCATTCCAATATTAGAGTATTAGAGAGTTTATGTTTGCATCATTGAGAGAATTGTTGTGAGATCGCGTTTAAAGGTATCTATTTGCTTAAAGAATATAAGCGTAAATGTAACTATTTTATTGTATTCTTCTTCCTGACTTTGGAAAAGGTCGCAGATGGGAACTAGGATACCAGTTTTGTCTCTGTTCTTGATGAATTGAGACATACGACTTTTGACTGGGAAACTAGGATACCAGTCTGGTTAGGAAACAAAGATATCAGTCTATCTCTGTTCTTGGTGAATTGAGACTAGAGCTTTTTGCTGGGAAACAAGGATACCAGCTGGGATAATTGTTGTGTAAGGGTAGACTAGGAAACTAGGATACTAGGAACTCTTGTACACAAAATTATCACAGTGGAGTTATCCATTGGATTGATTATCCAATTTGGAAGTCGTGATTTTTTACCCAATTGGGTTTTTTACGTTAAAATTGATTGTGTCTTTTTTATCTCTTATTTCCATATTATTGCTTTTGCTGTTCAATGAATAAGGTCCATGTTACTTCACTTATATTTTTTTATATTGTGGATAGGTTCTTTAGAATTTGAAAATGAGACAATTGGAAAAGAAAAGTGGTACAGGAAATGTTAATGATTCATCTCCAATTCCACCAATTAGTACTCCCTCTCCATGTCATACTCAAAGTCCATCATAGCAAGGGACAAAAGTTTTTTGACAACCACAAGGACATGAAACTCCACCACAACAAGGGCAAGGACAACAATCTGAATTTGCACAAGTAGAGGTAAGGAAAAAAAAATCTGCTAGACCCCCTTCTAATGTTTGGGAACATTTTACTAAGAAGGAAGATAGTAGGGCTTATTGCAAGTATTGTAATGCATCATATGCAGTAGCTAATTCTGTCTATGAAACCTCTAACTTGAGAAGACATGTGTTCCAACAATGTAAGAAAAACCCATATAGGTAGGTTGATAAAAAGAAAAAGACATGTGTTTGATTTATATTATAAGTCTATTTTATAATATTATGTTGATGGTATTAAATGAATCAATTTTACTACTTTCATATATTTGATAATATTCTGTTAATTGTATGAGATATTTGAAAGAATCGTGATATAAAATAGTAGTTCTAAAAAAAATTAAATGGGTAACCCGATGATCCGAACTGAACTGAACTGTTCATGAACGGGTTGGGTTAGGTTGGGTTTCAATTTTTCTCTTCTGAAAACCGAATCGAACCGAACCGATCAAATTTGATTGGATTGGGTCCTAAATTTGGTCAAAACCGATCCGCGAACACCCCTATTTGTTATTCATTATTATTGTTTTTATGCGAGAGGTGTTTCCGTTTCTACATGAGATTTTTTTTTCCTTCCTCTTATCTTCACTTTACAGTAATTTTTTCCCCTCTCTTCAAATGTTGTTCTCCTTCCTCATTTTCTCATTCTTTTCTTCACTTTTTATTAACATTTTTCTTCTTCTTCTTTTTGCTATTAATTTGTTTGAGTTTCTATTTTATAATTTTTTTTCATTTAAATTAAATTATGTTGTATATAAATATTAAATTTTATGTTGATAAGAAATTAAAATTATTTTTATGTTATTTTTTAATTTTTTTTGTTATTTTGACTTAGTTCGTAAAATAATTAATTTATCATTTTATATAACAATTTTTGTTTTACGTCATTTTTAAAATAATTTGTTAATTCATGTTTTAACTTTATAAGAAATTTTGGTTAAGGATGTTCATGTTTCTTTATAAATTTATATTTATTTTTTATTTTTTATATAATCAAATAAAGAAAAAGAAATTTTATTTTTTTCTTTTTCTTTTTATTTTTATTTTTTCTTATAACAAACATTAAAAAAATTACCTCATCTTTTTTCTTTTTTATTTTCTTTTATAAACCAAACAAAGAGTCATAGAAAGAACACTGCACCTTAGTCAATGCTGAAAGCCTTTGGATATTTTTGATTAATAATATCCTAATATATGGCGTGTCCTTGCCGTCGCCACCTGCCCTACCCTTTTTGCGCCAGGAATTCCTCGCTGGCAGCAGAGATATGGTGCGGCGTGCCTCATTATCTTCTCTCTCTCTCTCTTTTTTAATTATTGTGAATCGTTTGATGATCAAACGAGAAGAAACTATGGATGACGTGCCACCTTTCATATCATTTTGAAATGCAATTTGGTTGTTACTAAATTCATCCTAAAATAATAGTCGAATAATTTAAAGAAATATATGTTGTAATTTTACAACTAAAAAAAATAGGTTTTAATATACGTTGTTTTGGACTTTTTAACAGCTATTCTTAACAAATGTTGAAGTAACTTATATTAAAAATATTAATGTTAACATCACATTTTCATTAAATTGATGTTAACATATATTACATAATATTGATTTTTAAGAAAATTGATATGATATAATAAATAATAATCCAAAAATGTAAAAGATGTAAAAAAAATATCAATTTTTTAAAAAATTGATGTTAATATATGTATTACAACATCAATTTTTAGAAGAAAATTTTTTTTGCAAAAGAAAATTAATATTCTATCTATTTTATTAATATTATTCAAACATGCAAATTAAAAATAAATCAATCTAGACAGTTTCACAATACAAATTTTTATATTATTATTGAATAATTAATATTATTATAAAAAACAATAATATCAATACATAAAATCATCTATTATAACTAAATCTAATTAAACATAACTATATAATTGTAAAATTTCTTAAACACATAATGTTTCATTTTTAAATTTGAGATAACATCTTGCCCACTAAATACATATTGCCTTTATTCTTTTTTGTTCCAATGATCTTGGATCTAAAAAACACTCAAAATATAATAAAAATATAATTTAATCAGTATTAATAATAACAACTATAACAAATGAAATTAATTTTGAAGTAAACAATTATCATTTTTCAATTATCTTTGAAACCTCCAAGTAATATTATTGGCACCCAATGCATCACATAATAATAGCACTTAGTGTTTCCTCTTTACTTATTACATTAAATTCAATAAGATATTCAAAGTTAATAAAAAATTAGTGTGCATAATAATAAAATTCTAAAATATTTTTAAAAATAATAATATAATTTTATAACAATATTCTCATATTAAAAAAAATTTCATGCAAAACTCTATCCCTACAACATAGATACAATAAGTCTGTTATACTTCCTTCACTTAATACTTAGTAGTTTCTTCATTAAAGTTCATAAGACTATAAGTCTATCTAAATTGAACTCCCGCATAATTAGATAGTAGCTCATTTAAGAATAAAATACTAACCTCTTCCCATATGAATACACAAAAAATTACATTCTACACACAAATTTCACTAATGAGCATGTTGTCATGTTCAATCATGATTAACATGTCTTAAAGATGATATTAGTATAAATTGAAGATAAAAGCAATTCGACTATTTGAGTAGTTCCAAATTCTATAGAACCCTTATTAAGTCTATTTTCAACTAAAATACAAACCAAATGTCAAGATATTCAAAACATATCATTTTATTGCTTTAGTACAGCAGCCACACAATAAATCGCTCAGCAAGACAGGTTATACTATAAAAATCATCAAAAAAATATACAAAAATCAAAATGATATGGGATCAATTTCATCACAAAGAGGACACACAAGCCTACAACAATACCAAAGGGCATTAAAAACCAAGATCTGTGTCAATCACAATGCAACTCGAGGACAAAAGTGTAACATGTTTTTAGCAACATATATAAGCACCTATCTTGTATAACTTGCATGGTGTATTAATATGTAGAACTTAGGACTTAGATAATCTGCACTTGGGTTTTGTTTTAACATGACTAAAGGTAAGGTATATCATTCACAGAATCAAGGTTAAACTCACTTAATTTGTACACAAATATAGTCAAAATCCAAGCTGCCAAACAATTACTCACATATAATATTATTATAAAAGAAATATATTGATATAAATTGTAGAAAAATAAAATGAGGTGAGGCCAATTGAGTTTAAAAGATAAGACATGAAAATTTGTAAATCTAAAAAGGCTAATGCATATTCAATTTGTGCATATTACATAATAATGTCAAAGACAGGGTATCTACACGAGCAAGATTCAACAATTTCTTCAAGTATACTATGTCATAGTATTCTTGTTATGAGTAAATCATTCAATAGACTACAGTAGATTCTAAACTCATTAGAACATATCCTAAATTAGTCTTAAGCATAATATCTACCCTTTCCAACACATATTCAAATCATGTATGTTAACATGAAGTCACACACTAACATACACATATGCACATAATTCAACTTATCCGCTTTCCTGTAACTAACATTCAAATTTAACCAAACATTATAATATTTATAATATTAATGAAGAGAAAAAGAGAACCTTAATCTGGCAGCTGTGGCAACGAAAGCTCTGGATCTGCACCGGCAATGAGAACCTAGGGCTTCAAGCGACAAACATGAGCACAAACACAAGTAGTCACAACCAACGATGACAGACGACGACAATGACCACAACTTTGATGAGCACGACGATAACAGTGGCGACAATGACATGAGAGACCTTTCGACACAAGGTTTGGATGCACGAAAAATTGAGTCTAATAATGAAAATGACAACATTTAAGTTTAATTTATAATTAAGGTCAACAACAATTTTTATTAAAATAGTTGTTAACACGAGTTTGTTAACATCCATTGTTGAAAAAAAATCAATATTAATGTACCAATGTTGAAATCATTCTTTTTACTTCTTTTTTTCCTTTCTGATTTTAATTATTATGATTATAATTACAATATTAATATTAAAGTAAAGTTGGGACAAAGGGAGACGTGTAAAGATAAAGGAAGTGACTTGGGAAATGGAAGGTGAATGTGGTGTGAAAGATGAAAGCTGCAGCTGCAATTGCACGAGACATCAGACATGGAGTGCTCTCCCCGTCGGAAAGCGAGAGGTGCCTGCCACTGCACTTCATTTTTTTTACAGTGTTTGTTTGACTCTTGTATACTCATTAATAACCATTACTGTATTTTTTAATTATTTTTCAGAGAATTTAAAAATAATTATTAGCTCTGTTCTTATTTATGTTTAGAATTTGATTTAATTATATTTTTAATTCCTAAATTTTAAAATAAATTCATTTTTTACTAAATTAAAAAAATTTTAATTCTTGTAATTTAAAAAAGATATATTTTTAGTCCTTAAAGCATTGTTGGCAGAGGTTATTAAAAGGAATGTCATCACACTGTCAATATATGTTTTTAATATTTTCTATATTCAGATTAGTTAATGATGCTGGGATAAATTAATAATAGATTAAAAAAATAATTCATTTTTTTAAAAAAAAAGGTGTATATGTTCCGTCAAGCTCCTTAATTAATGGCATTATAAATGAGTTGTAAACTTAAATGTCACATCATTAATTAATATGTTAATTACTCCACTCAATAATAAAAATTAGAACTATTAATAGATAAAAGTACTTTATTAAATGTCATGTTTCATTGATTTTGGTTTAATTATGCTTCTTCTTTTAAGTAAAATCCAATAAATTAGTGAATGATTAAATTCTTTTTAAACTCGTGATTAGGATTTAATTATTATTTATATGTGAAAATATTTTGTTAGAAAAATAAAATTCATCTCAATAACATGTACATTACATAAGGTTTCAGAAAAGAAAAAATAACTAATGTATAAGTACTAAATAAAGAAACTGAAACGTTTTAGATGATTTTACATCAAATAACTCATGAGTTGCTAGACGATTCCAAACGTATAATGTTGATCATATTCTTGTGATAAGCATAATTAGCTCATAAGTCCTTTTAGGCTTTTACAGTCAAAGGAGGAAATTGACACAAGTTTTGATAAGATAGTATAGTATGGGTGAACTAGCATTTTGATCCTTAAAATTATATTAGTCCTTAAGACTAGATTGACTATTGAAAGTTTTAACTTCCATTCCAAGACCAAGAGTTTGAAACCATTCCACCTTAGGCTCGAGTTTCACGTTATTATTGGTCCTACGCGCGCGTGTTTTCTCAAAGGAACCAAAATAATGACAATGAACAAGAGCAGCTCAACTTCGACATTGAACCCTTAAGGCATGGATTTAATATAAGTCTTCTTTAACTTTGTTATGAACATTGTGCCTTTTTCTCCCATAAAGTGTCATAATAAGATGTTGGGATAAAATTTGATCCTGACAACATCATGATTTAAGACCTTCAACACGATGTTCAACAATATTCACAAGACGCAAAAGTGCAAAACACGTGGGTGGTGATGAGGATAAGTTAACGTTGAAATTCATCTTTCAATTCGCTCGTTTACGTTGTTAACATGTGTATGACTCTAGTTTGAAGTATGGTTTTATGCTTACAAGATAATAAAAAACACGTACATCTTATGACTTGCATTTAATTATACCTGTTTCTGTGTTTCAGAAGTTTAAGTGGTGGATTTGGTGTGCAAATAATGAGGTAATAGTAAAGATTTACCTTTGAATGATTTAAATTTGATACTCTCACAAGAGTATCAAATTTAAATTAATTGGTTCAACATCAAACAATACCTTGATGTAGTACCCTTTTATTAATACAATCTTTGTGAGTACTTCTAGTACTCTTTTGTTAACACAATCTTTGATCTGTTGAAAAAAAATAAATTCATTTACATACGACATCCTAACAACATTTACGATTGGCTAAAAAAATCAAACACTGGTTGAACAAGAACAAGAAAACTACAACATTGTCTACTTCATCAACACAAATGAATTTGAACACCTGTGATGGGGACGTCGATTAGCTTTGATTAAGAGAATATATATATATATATATATCCTCTTTCCAATTCATCCCATCTTTTGACTCATTCTCTCTTTCACGCATTTGCACTCCACACAACAGAAATGTGTTTAGTGTTTGCAACTGCACTAGAATTCCCAAATTAACTTAGGTATATAATATCATGATTTCATGTGAGAACATTATCTTTATCTTATGTAATAAAATGATAACAACTAATAACAATCATCAAATCAAAATTAGAAATAATAAATGATTATGATTAAAATATTCAAAATTTCAAATAAAATTTAATATATCATCAAATATTTAAAAGATTAATCAAATAACAAATAAATATACATATCTCAATTATCATTTCTTAAAATATCTCAATTAACATATTACCATGACTATCATGATAACTATTGTCCTAATCACGGCTAATATATATCATTACTATCATCAACAACCATCACTTTTATTGTCATTATTATCACCACCATTATCATTATTATTGTTATCACCACCATCATCATTATTATCACACCACACCTTCAATATTAACTGTTCACTTATCTCAGTTAAATTCTGAGTTAATGGACCTTTTTTTAATAAATTGGAATATTAAGACAAAAAAAATGTTTATACTCACTTATTTTCATAAAGTTTTATAAACAGATACGCATATCTAAACCAAATTGATTTAATGAATAATTCTAGCTTCAATATAGGTATATTTTATAAGAGATGGGATCCTTTTATACCGGTGTAAAACTTTATAGTTTTACACCATTCAATAACTTTTTAATGGATAAGTATTTTACAAAATCCACCGTTAGATTGAAAGCTTATATCATGTAGATCACATGTCTCAAATTTCGTAAAAATCCGAAATCATTTGAAACCTAATTGATATATATAAAAATTAACGGTATATGTACTTCTAAAATATGTAAAAATTAGACTATTTTGATTACATTCCAAATGATTTCGGATTTTTGCGAAATTTGAGACATGTGATCTACATGATATAAGCTTTCAATCTAACGGTGGATTTTGTAAAATACTTATCCAGTAAAAAGTTATTGAATGGTGTAAAACTATATAAAGTTTTACACCGGTGTAAAAGGATCCCATCTCATTTTATAAATATATCCAGGCATGAGATATCTTTCAAACATTTTTTTTGGGGGGTGATCGATATCTTTCAAACATATATACGAGAATAATAAACAAAAGAATTACTTTTATAATATTTTTTTGAAGGTTTATAATATATTTTTTAATCAGTTGATAATATGAAATCCTCCTTCCATTTTTAAATGAATCATAAATACCTGGTTGATACATTTTACACATATCATAAGAACTGGGCCATCATCTTCAGTCCCTGGTCAACTTCTGACGATGAATTCGAATCCTTTTAAAATATGGATAAACTTTACCACGCAATTAAACCTACTCGTTAATTGAACTTACTTGTTAAACAGGGAAAAGATAATTACGAGATTTTTCCAATAACAAGGATTACCAAAGAAATTTAACTTTTATAAATAAAAAATGAAAATCAGATACAATAAGTCAATAACAAACACTTTATCCCACTACATCGATCCCATGACTTCATTAGCTCAGTTATTGCCTTATTGGCATTAAAATTTATAATAATGAAAAGCATTGTTGTATTTATTGAAATGGAAAAATTTAAGACCAACACGAGAGTTTGCTATGCTTCATTAGTTTAATGAACACAAAAGTATTCTCTCCGTTTTTTTGTTAATTCTGACACACGCTTATGGAGGAATGGTAAGTGAATCACCATACATACAAATTAAAGTAGACAAAGCCGACTTCCCCTAATTGATAGATGTAATAGTTCCACGAATTAGTAATGGAGGTTCTGGTTCTGCCTCATCTTTTAATAGAAGTACCTCTGTAAGGACTCCATCTGTACATGTCAGATCATAAATTAATAATTGCATCCAATCTCCAAAAAATCTAAACTCCCTAAGACCTCATCCAGCGTTATTGGGAAATCTACAGAGATTCTATTAGGATAGGACTCCAACAGTAAGAATTGGCCTTAATACTGCAGCAATTGGAAAAAAAAAAGTACCATTTAAGAATACAGGCTTCTAAAAATAGCTATTTATAAAATAAACAAACAAATAATACATTTCTCAATTTTAATTTAAAATAATGTATAATTTTAACTCATTAAAATTTAAAAAGGACTTATGAACCTTATTAAACAAATATATTTACAAAAATATATTCAACGCATTGCAAATTTGCAATTTACCGTCCACGATAATCTCTCCGCCTCTGAAGTCTGAACTAACCTTCAAATCTAATAAAAATGTTTGAAAAAAATATTCCATAGGCGACCATAGCATAATCATAGGTTAGGGTTAGGGTTAGGCAATACGCATTCAAAAATTAAGGATAAAAAAGGGATTGGAGAAGAAAAGATCTTACATACACATTATGCAGTATATTATCATGCATCCATGATGGAGAAAATAAAATAAACTAAGATTTTTTGAAGTTTTTTGACAGTAACTAGTTTTTTATACGTGATAAATAATTATTTCAATAATTAAAGTTCATAATAAATATTTTTAAATATATAAATTATATTTGAATTAATAATGAATAACTTAAATTTTTAAAATGTATAACTTGGTCTAAAATTAAGTTTAGATAAAACCTTTTTTTGCAGTAGAATCTTTAAGACTATAAAACCATCTCTAAATAGATTAATGAATGTAAAATTACATAGGTCAATAGACTTATGTCTTTAAATTAAAAAAATTCCTAAATTTAAAACATTACATTAAACATTTTTTTATGTATCATTAAAAAAATTTATGGTATGCCTACTAAACATTTAACACAATTCAAATTAATATTTATAATTATTTGATCAAGGTAGTTTGTTAGCTTAAAATATATATTTTTTGCTTCTTAAAAAAAAGCTTAAAAGATTTTTAAAACCTAAAATCTAATCATTTTGAAAATATCTCAGCTTATTTAATAAATAAATCTATCCTAACTTATACCGAACCTAGACTAGACTATGAGCACTGATGAACTGCCAAACGTAATTTAGTCATAATATTGCAACTATAATGTATGGTTGGTCAAACATAAGACAAGAAAGGCTGCTTGAGACGACAAAAATTAGGGGCTTAAAATGACCTCCTAATTATTATTAATTACTAAGATTTTCTCACTGAAAAAATAAAAAAATAATAATAACTACATTAGTACATAACATAAGTAATGTTTAGACAGTAAATGTTTTTTTTCTTTAAAAAAAAACTTCATTTTTTCTAATTAAAAAAACTTCATTTACCACTTAATCAATAATTATTTATGAATAAATAATATATATAAGAATATTTTATATTTTCTACTTTAAAATAAGTATCGTACTTGAAAAAAATTATCCTAAAATAAGTATTATCCTAAATAAGTATCACACTTTAATATAATAGTAATTGATTTTTTTCCACGAATATCCCTAATAAGTGTTATTTTAACTTTTTAATGTAATATTAATTATTAAGAAAGTTAGTTTTGTAAAATTGTGACTCTTTTTTATTTATTTATTGGTTTTTCTAGTTTTTTTACAAAGGAGATTTATCATATGAACATATACATCAAGACTCACCAATAAGGTCATCCATCAATAAACTCCTTACATCAACAACGATATTCAAATATATGAAACTTATTTTAGAAAAAAGAATCACTATCATATAATCACAAACCACTAAGTATGCCTATAATATGTTTATTAAAATTTATAATAATCACTTTAAAAATTATATAAATGATGTATTTTAATTAATTAATACTTTAAAAAAGTTTACACAAATAATGCATGTATATTAAAGTCTTATTTTATTGTTTTCATTAGTTATCTTTTTACTAACCCTAAAATATATTTTTATATTATTTAGCCTTTTTAAACGTTAAGCAAACTAAAGTTAATAAGTTATCACATTATTGACTATCGAAAATGTTAATTATCGGTTTTGCATACAATTTACCAAAATTGGTTAACAATTTATGTTATTTTAGCATGAATAAATTTTTAAATAGAATTAATAATTAATAAATATTATTCAAGATCAATAATATGTGAATATCAATAAATAAGTTAATTTTTTTATCATCTACAAACTAGATATTAAATAAAATCAATTATAATTTAGTAAAAAAGTTACATCTTAAAATACTTAAAAATACATTTTAAATAAAATTACAAGACTTTTAATAAATTATATAATTAATTAACACAAATCTTTGTCTTAAAAATTATCTTTACTATAAATATAAGTTGGATGAACCATACTATAATGTTAAGTGTATCTTTGAAAATTGAGTGAATCACGTTGAAAAATCATGATAATTTTAAAGCTATCCTCTAATGTGATGAAAATTCATGATGAAACATTATAATTTTTGAGTTCTCAATGAACAATCCAAACACTCATAGGAAAAGTAATACGTTTTTTTTTTACAAAATCTCTTTAAAGCACGTTAGGATTTCTCAACGTGCCGCGTCAAAAGAAGAGTGAAAGATCAAACAACTTTTCGTGGTTCCAAAGGACTCATTAAATTTAGTTTAATCAGTTTTCCACTTTTTTTTTACAGTAATCAGATTTTCCACTTCATACTCTTTGTTTTACCGTTTTCAATCATAATTAGACTTTTTCCTTAAAACCCAGTATCAATTTTATATGCGACATTTATTATCACACAAAATTATCAAAATAAATTTTTAATTGAAGATTGCCTGAAAATACACTTAACATAACTACATAAATTTCTTTCCTTTCTAAAACCATTCCGCCATTGTTAAAAAACTAGTCACTTTATATTTACAAAATGTTAACAATATAGTTACATTTGTGGTTGACTGTTGAGTACAATATAATTACATTTGCATTCGTTTTAATTTATCAATTTTATGAAACACTGTTAACAAATAATTATATCTTTTAAATATGTAATCAAGAGTTTAATCTTTTGTGTATATAAAAAAAGATTTATTGCAAAAATCCCGTCCTTAAAAAAAGATATTTGTCAACCGATAATTGAAGACTAATATTTTCCAATCCTAAAGATGATCCTTTTTCAATTCTAACAAAATATTTTTAGACTAAATTACAATTTTAATTTTCATGTAATTATAAATTCACATTGTGACTTTTTATTTATAAATCAAAATATTTAATTCTTTTATTTTTGAATAAATAATTTTAATTCTTCTATCAATTCACCAAACATTGATTTAGATTTGATATATTAATATGTGAAACTATTCACATAACATTTATGTGAAAAAAATTAAATAAAATAAAAAATATCTTAATAAGAATTAAATTCATGAATCTTTACTTATAAATAAAGCAATAAGACACTTGCTTTATTAATTTATTTTTATTAAAATATAATTTTATTAAAATTTATATTTTTTTCATATTTTAAATAGAATTGTATTAAAAATTTGTTAATAATTATCTATAAAACTTATTAACATATTAAACCTTTTATAATCAAAATCTTCCAAGATTTATTTATTTTAAGCAAAACATATTTAAAAAGTAATGTATATTATATAAGTTTTGTATATATAATACTATAAAATAATATGAAACTCAAATGATACATCATAAAATGCATAATATTAAAGTAATAAAAATATTAAGTTTTGGTTTAATTTAAAGATACAAATCACAAATGGAATAAAACTAATCTATTTGAAAAAAAATTATTTAGTTCGATTTTCAAATTTTATTTTAAATCAATTTATATTTAAACAATCATAATATGAATTACTTTGTAATAATATAATCATCACTAAAAAAAGAACTCAATTGAGTATCAACTATAATAATAAACTTTGATAATCTTATCCTTTCAAAAAAAAAAAACTATGTTAATCTTAAAAAAAATACGCGGAGAAATTAGTATATATCATTAGAGTTAACGGAAACAACAAAAATTATCTTGAGAGAAAGATATGTGTGACATTGATAATTATTTTTGCGCTGGAATAAATTAATGGCCAGCTCAACAACCACCACACTCGCCCAACCCACCGTATATACGGCGTACGCATACGCCAGCTCCTACGTGCGACACGTGTATGGTGACGTGGACATTGTGCCCCCTCTCTCTCCTCCTCCTTTTTCACCACCCCTTCCCTTCCTTCTTTCTCTGAAACCCAAGCAAGCTCTTTCCCTCGTTTTTTAAGAGAGAGAAAGTAGAGAGAGACACACACAACTCCCACAATTGCTTTGCCTAACCTTAATTTCAGGACACGTCGAAGCTACCAGGACCAATTGTTGTTGTTCTTCCCTTTTTGTGTTTTTTTATTCAGAGATTTTTTGTTTTCTTTTTTTCTTTTTTTACAAGGAGAGAGTTCGGTGTCTTTAAGGTACGTGAAGTTTCGGTGCTTTGTTGATTCAACCGCAGAAAGATTTGACTTTGTGTTTTGGGTTCATGGAAGTTTGAAGTTTTATGATTAAGGGGTAAACATGGTAGAAATTTATACAAACAACGAAAACCGAATCATGTTGTAATTTTCTTTTTAAATTTAAATATTGGATGGTTCTATATGTTAGTTAATGGAAGAAAGGGATTAGAGTTGGGAGTGCCCTGGATCTCGTGTTGTATGTGTTAAAATATTTGAATTTGCGTGCTTTCTGTGTTTTGATTCTTTTTTACGCTTATTTGCTATTATTTTTTTTAGAAAATTTAGATTCCCATATGAAATAGCTGAAAAAAAAATGATGAAGAGTATAGAAAGGGGTATTTTGGATCAGGGGTAGAGCCTGTAAATTGTAGACTGCGGAGGTTCAGGTAGCAAATTTAAGAGTCTCAAAAGTCCTCTCTCTCACCATGAGAGTCGAAAAGAATTTTTGATTTGAAGGGCTTTTATGTCATTATGTTCTCGGATTGTCCTGTTGGGTTTGATTTTGTTGTATTATCGTTGTTGGTTTGTGTTCATCGCTTTCTATCCATTGTGGGGTAGCAAAAAGACATAGTTGACCCTCTTCTATTCTGCCATTGACTGACTATTCGTTTTGTTCGTATGATGCCCTCTCTATAATTATAATGTCAAACTGCAGAGGTTAATTTTGTAATAATATGTTGTTTTAATGCTAACTAGTAACTAGTCATTATTAATGGAGTAAACCAAATTTCTCACTGTTGTTATGCTGTATGGCTGTATTTGATTCCGGCATCCAATTTTAATGTTATGCTTATGAAGTAATAATTTTGAAACGTTGGAACTGCTTGTCCTTTTTGCTTTTAATGGGGTTATAGTTCACAGTTTAAGAGTGAAAGATTATTTTTTTACTAGTTTGTTAGTTTTTGTTAGCATGAGAGACTGAATCCGCGACCTTTTTCGCCTTTCCTTCTTTCTTAATGACCCAACCAACCTTATATCTCCAAGTATGAAAGATTATGTTGTAGGGTTTGAATTGTATAAACACTGCTTTATGATATTTTTGGTCTTCTTTGCAACATCTTGCTTTCTGACAACATAGCTTCTTTGAATGCAGTTGAATAACTTGTTGGGACATATTTGATTTGGCGCTTTTTCTTTTGGTGCTTGCCTCATGGGAAACAGTGAGGAAGGGAAATCTGTTAAGACTGGAAGTCCTTCTTCTTCACCTGCAACAACTGTAAGCTGAGAACAGTTCATGCATGTTTGGGGAAACAACATTTTATAAAGTCTGTGCCTAAATACTATTTTTTCTTATCGTGTTAACAGGATCAGACCAACCAACCTAATATTCATGTCTATCCTGATTGGGCTGCCATGCAGGTTACCTACCTCTTGCCTTCATTTCCTTTGTACCTTAATGATTCAAGTCTTCATGTCTTAGTTATTGATTTATCTAAATTCACTTCAATGTGAATAACTACTCTAAGTAGTTCAAATAGTAGTATGCCCACTTAGTCCATGTATTTCTATTTTTACCAAGTCATAAACCAATGATCTGATGATACCTATTTCTATTGTTCCCTCTTGCGAATTGTCAACCATTTTTGCTGTATATTAGTATTATGGGCCAAGAGTCAACATTCCACCATACTTCAACTCAGCTGTGGGTTCTGGTCATGCTCCACACCCATACATGTGGGGGCCGCCACAGGTAGTGCCCCAAAGAAACATTTTTGGTTTTTTTTTTTTTGGTCTCTGGGCAGGGATGAATAATTTGCCAACTTATTTTTCTTCCAGCCTATGATGCAACCTTATGGGCCACCTTATGCAGCATTTTATTCGCATGGAGGGGTTTATACTCACCCTGCATTTGCTATTGTAAGTCTACTTTGTGTGTATTTGTAATAATTTATGTTTATTATTTTTTCATCCATGAATCAGTTGATTACAAGTGTACTTTAATTTACACATCTGGACTTTAAAATGTTAAGGAATAGATTGAGATGTGATTCCTTTTTTTCCTTGGTATTTGGAGAGTTATTCATGTGGGTGTATTTCAGCTGTTATTAACCTCTTGATTCTTTCATTCTTTGATCTTCTTAATGTAAAAAACCTATGTGGTTGGAATTTTTTTTATGTCTCATTAATTATATTGGTAAAATATAGGGGCCACACTTACATGGTCAAGGAGTTCCATCTTCACCTGCTGTAAGTTTTGATTTTCTCTTAAATGTCTTCTCAGTTCCTAATCTTCTGATTAATTCCCTGAATATTAACATCATGATGTATTTGACTTGACAAAATGATGCAGGCTGGGACTCCTTCAAGTGTTGAATCACCAACCAAATTATCTGGAAATACTGATCAGGGTTTAATGAAGAGATTGAAAGGGTTTGATGAGCTTGCAATGTCAATAGGCAATTGCAATGCTGAGAGTGCTGAGCGTGGAGCTGAAAACAGGCTGTCACAGAGGTTCCTTGATCTATTTTCTTTCTATATGACTATTAGTTTATTACCAGAATGAACTCTACTTCCCTCTTCCCCCATATAGAATATTGGTTCATGAGTTATTCTAGTAGCTTGATATGAATAACTGACAAAATTTATATTCACATGAACAGTGTGGATACTGAGGGTTCCAGCGACGGAAGTGATGGCAACACTGCAGGGGTGAGAACTTTCTAACCATTAGCATTTTTTTGTTGTTTGTGTACAGTAGCAGTCTATTTTATTTAAAATGATCTGTCAAATTGAAGCACTAAATTATGTTATTTGCTAATTTTATGCTCAGACTAATCAAACAAAAAGGAAAAGAAGCCGAGAAGGAACACCGGCCACTGGTATGACTCTTATTCATTGTTGCATCTTGATGAACAAAAGAGTTGTGTTGGATTACAGTTATATTTTTGGTGTTATCACTGTGCAATGATGTCAACTAGGTCATTGAGTATGGTACTATGGGCTTGATAAGTTGATATTATCCTATTACTTATGCACAGTTAATGAAATTACCCAAGTTTTAACTTTCTGATTAGTTTGACAAATGTGATACTTGGATGGGCTTTTTACCTGGTTTTCAGACTTAATACAGTCAACCTTTTGGTGTTCTTTGTATGCAATTATCAAGAAAATGTCATACTTGCATGCAGAATGTGATATTTAAGTATCTTAAGCTATTAATTTTAGGAATTAAGTTGTCAACAGAATGTGTTTTGAGGGTTATATATTATATCAATCTGTACAAGCAGATGCAGAAGGGAAAACTGAGCTACAAAATGGTCCGGCTTCCAAAGAGACTGCATCTTCCAAAAAGATTGTGTCAGCTAGCCCAGCTAGTGTTGCAGGAAAATTAGTTGGACCTGTAGTTTCTTCCGGTATGGCCACAGCACTGGAGCTGAGGAACCCTTCGACTGTTCATTCTAAGGCAAATTCTACAAGTGCCACACAACCTTGTGCAGTTGTGCCTAATGAAACTTGGTTACAGGTATAATGGTCAGATAATGTTTTGTTCTAATGTCTCAGATCATGTCTAGTACATTAGAGATGCTTGTGAAACACATTAGAACAATTATGCAATACCGTCCATCTTTTACTGACAGTAAATTAATTCCTGTGTGTATTTTTAATTCCTTAGAATGAGCGGGAGCTGAAACGGGAGAGGAGAAAACAATCTAACCGTGAATCTGCTAGAAGGTCCAGGCTGAGGAAGCAGGTATAAATTTATTTTGTTGACTTGCAAACCTTTCATCATGTCTGATAAAAGACAAATTGTTTAGTTTCTTTTTTATAATCACATGTTTATTCACTTGTTGCATGTACGCGCATGTAGCCTAAAAAAATGAAATAAAATAACTAAAAAGGAAAAGGATTGTTCTGACAAGAGGAAAGTTAATAACTAATATTCAAATTTTCTGTGTTTAGGCCGAGACTGAAGAATTGGCACGAAAAGTTGAGATGTTAACTGCTGAGAATGTGTCCCTGAAGTCGGAAATAACTCAACTGACTGAAGGGTCTGAGCAGATGAGGATGGAAAATTCTGCATTGAGGGTACTGTTCCTATAATATTCCTTTATACTGTGACATTTCATAGGTATTCTGTGATATTGAATGCTTGATTGCTTTTTATTCAGGAAAAACTGATAAATACTCAACTGGGACAAAGGGAAGAGATAACTTTGAGCAGCATTGACAGCAAGAGGGCTGCACCTGTAAGTACAGAAAACTTGTTATCAAGAGTTAACAATTCCGGATCTAATGATAGAACTGCAGAGAATGAGAATGATATCTGCGAGAACAAACCAAATTCTGCAAAGCTGCACCAACTACTGGATACAAATCCTAGAGCTAATGCTGTAGCAGCTAGTTGAAACCAGTAACTGCACTGGCTAATTATGTAATTTTGGCATATTACAAGCCCAAAATTACAGCTTGGTGCTAACAGTTTTCAGAGGGATGGATCAGCTGAATTTTACAATCTAATTCCATCTATATAGACCAGAACTAATTCTTTGCTTGTCAGTTTCTTAGGGCATAAACTCTGTATTTTACTAGATTTCACAGAATTGGATGACAACTTTAAAAAGTTTGTAAATTGGAGTATTAGGGATTTAGTTTAGACTTTTTAAGAGAGGGTTGCCGGCCGCTGTATAATTGGTTGTGTATTAACTATATTGGTGTGATCTTTCTAATGGTATCTTAGTCAAGGCATTCTGACTTTTTGTTAGTTTTGGTTTGTATACTTTAAAGCAATTCCTCATTTTGTGGCTGTGGTTACCTTTTACCAAGTGTTTTTTACCACTTAGTGTGCATTTGGATTGAATTCATTTTGGAAATATTAATCTGAATGATAAAAAAATTGGTGTTATTATACAAATGTATACAGTAGTTTTTGTTCGAGTGTACAATTGGTAGCAATGAGTTTTGAATTTAAACTTCAAGGAACTATTTAAATCTTCAATTACTAGGTTGATCTTAAGAGACGTTTATTTCAAATTATCAAGAAAAACTCTTGGAAATATAGACTTGAAAACATAACGATTTCATGTTTGTTTCAAGTTTTGGGAAAATATTTCTAAGAAGACGAAATACGTCTGTTTTTGTTATTTTTTGATTTTTATGAGAATGATACTTATTTTTTACAATAACTATTTATGCTCACTTGTTTCTTTACATTTTTAATTTCCCTTTTATTTTCAATTTTTAATTATTTTTTTCTAAAATTTCTTCCCTTCTATTTTTAATTTTTTAATTAAATACATTTTTTTCCTAAAATTTCTTGTGATAACCTAACAAGTTAATGAGAATGTTATCTCCAAGCATAACATTTCTGGGAATATAATTTTCAGAATATAATTTTATAATTTGAAACAAACGCCTTCTTAATAGTGGGTTTCTATACATACATACCATTTGCTTAACTCATTTTATGAATAAAGTGATATTTTTAGACACGATTATATTTTTAAGTCAGGATTTGAATCCTAATCTTTATAATTAAGAGACATAAATATTGAACTAATATTTGACTGAATTAAACCAAAGATTATGATCATCGCAAAGGAAATGTTTTTTTTTTTGGAAATTATGATTAAAAGCTATAAATTGTTTCTGTAATTAATTTAAATACAAAATTAATTATTATAAATTCTAAAGTTTTTAATTGTATCATAAAAGTTATTTTAAATAGTTCAAACGAAATAGATTAGTTTTCTTTAAAAAAAATTAACATTTAAACATAAAATTCATTTATATAATTCATTATAACAATAATTAATCTTATTTATTGAAGTGGTTTTTAAGGTAATCCTATCTGAATACAGTACATACTTCACTTTGACGAGGTTTGCTTGTTAGGTATTCCGCACCACGTGACTATGTTGATGTCGTTGAATGATTGGGAAAAAAAGCAAACGTTAAAGATTTTTCATGTTTTCCTGCTTTGACATATGATTAGGAATTTGTCTATTTTCTTTTAACCTTCCTACGGTAGGAAAAAGGTGGTGGGGTTGAGGTTCACTAAATTCAGTAAATATAATATAGATTATGTATCAAACAATATTTAAAAAAAAAATCAAAAACATATTTAAAAATTTATAATAACTCACTCGCATATTATGTTCAACTAAGTGAACTAAATCCTTTGATATGTATAATTTTGTATAATTTTTCTCTTGGCTCACACTATCAGATATTATAAAATTCTTTAGAATCGGAAACGATCTATTTTAAAAGAAAAAAAAATACAATTATCCTTACAAATATTTGTAATATTCAAGTAATCATTCAAAATTCACATTTTGGACGTCAATTTACAATCAATTCCATGAACTAATTTTATAACTAGTTTCTTACGATCTGAAACTCAAATCATGTAGGCAACGTAGGGGCATAATCGAAGTTGATGAAAAATTATCACGAAATTCATAAATGATACAAGTAGAAGAAGAAAAATATTATAGTATTGAGGAAATGCAATTGTAAAGTGATCCGATTAACAAAAGTTGCATAAGCAGTGTTTACATAGCTCTAGGGTAGACTCATAATGATACATACACTAAGCTTTCCTAACTTGCCAGAGAAGACCACGAAGAGAAGATGAAATTGTTCGGTTCTCAAAAACTAGAATGTCACCTCTCTCTTATTGCAAGTTCTTTATTTGACATCCTGCATCCAGATTACAAAGAAAATATCATCGCATATTACCCTCTCGCAAGACATCAATCATATTATACAGTCTCTTGTGATCCTTTGTTTCAATCTGCAAACATCAAACAAGTTTCCAATCAAATATTGTATGCAGCGAGTGGTTAAAGTAGTATACTTCTCGCTAAACATAACAGCATGGTAGGATAACTCCGTTTGATAATTTTATAATTTTTATAAACTTGAAAAGCTTCCCATGCAAAGTATTGTGGTATGACATTATTTATTTCTGTGGGCTAGAGCTGTTGTATGATCTGTCATTAATGTATTATTACTTGTTGAAACAGATTGAACAAAGACACACCAGTTCAGGGTGATGAACAACCCCTAGTACTTTTTTCAAATGAAGACATCCCTAATCATAGATTTAAGAAGGATAATCAGATGATAAGATATGTAAGTTAAATGGAATTATCAGCACCTTCTTAGCAAGAAATAGCACAGCATCAACAGTGCCCTCCGCATATATTGATCTACCACAAACATTATGTTGAAATTCGAATGTAACTCTGCAACAATTTTTTAAAAGACCAGAATGAGAAAGGTAAATAGTTAGTAAAAGAATGATAATAAAGTGAAAAAGTCAATCCTTACGTGTCATCCGGGGATGTCAAATGATACATATGAAACGCATGACCAGATAGATGCTCCTCTGGGACTCCAACCATTTCAAGTTGTTGCCTGGGATCCCTGATCAATTTTATCTAAAGAAATTCATTGAAAGAAGGAAAGAAAGAAAGAAAACCAGTAAGAATCTGTAGTTCTAATACGAAGGCCACAATACAGCTATGTGTACAAAGAATAGAATGGCAACTTGGTGATAACATGAAGTTATGGACGCTACTTTAACCTTAACATCAACAAAACAAGAGAACCAATAAAAGCATCTTAGTAAAATTGAGAGTTCAACTGCGCTCTACCATAATGAACCATGCAATGTGATCTAACACACCTGATCCATATCGTAAGACACCCCCAGTTTATTGAAGCAAGAAATTACAGCCTTTGCAGTTCCAGATGCATCAACTTTACTTGCTTGATGGGACTCCAATACCTAAAAACTTGAACAAAGGCATCAGATTTTAAAATTACATCAAACAGAAGCTTAATTAAAAGAAAAGAAGCATTAAAATTAAGAGTTTAAGAAACACAACAAAAATTTTACTTTAGGATTAGGAACCTGTAACCTAACATTTTTTATTGAACATTTATATAATTTGCTTTCCAAAACAATATCCCTTGAGAATATCCCAATCACATACTAGTAGCAAGTAGCAACGTAGGATATGATATTTTGGTATACTATTAGTTCAGAGATATATCTGTTGTAATACTTTTGGCTTGGCAACAAGTATGATAGTAACTTCAGCATTACTGTAATTCTTTTCAATTGTAAACAGCAGGACAGTATTTTCTAGCACAAGCATTGCCAGTTCCACTAAATTAGCAGTTTAAGCAAATGATTTACTTGCACCACAACCATTTTAAGTTTCAAACATTTTAAAACTACTTCCATTTTTATTTGTACAATCTGTCTATTTAAACCTCTTTCTTTCAGTGGGAATAGAATAGAATGAGATACATGGGCAAAAAGGATGACTCGGTCTCCCCAACCCGATCTTTTTTTTTTTTTTTAGTTCACATCAGGCTAATATGCAGAGACAATTCAAAGGGTGTACTAGGATAACTAACAAAACCCTTCCCAAGCCCCAAAATGTCAATGAAGCAAAAGAGTTACCTGTAAGGAATACCCAGAGAAGGCTCCGGGAAATTGCTCTGCCATAATTTCCATAGCTGCAAGAAAAGCAACAACCTAAAGGAAAAAAAGTATGGCAACATAAGGATGACAGACTACGAGACTGAAAAACATGAAATTTTGATCAAGGTTCTCTGATATTACGATATATACCTGCTTTCCCATTTGTGGGGATATCACAGCATAAATGTTTGAATCTAACACGGTCTTATGCAACAAGTCCCTATCTCCACCAGTGGTTCCCATCACAAAGGGCACCCCAACCTTACTGTATAACTCAGCATTGCCTGCATATGAGCATGCATTCATAAATAACTCCAATGCTATTACAATCTGCATAAAACTCTCCCAATCCAAGATCATAAAATCGAAATTCCAATTTTGTTTCTATCATGAAAATCAAAACACATGTCTGGAATTGCAAATTCATAATGTACACTGGTCAATCAGAAGGTCCTGTACAGCCTACACATTCTATGCAGTCAAATACAATATCCTAAATTCCTATGTTTAATATGTAAAGACTTGTGTAATAAAAAAATTAGAGTTTCATTTTAAGATAAATCAGAAAACAAAAGCATAAAAGATACTGGAGTATATGAATTTGAAACATAAGCTTTTTCCTTTCCTTTGCCACTAGTGAGATTTCATAATTTATATTATAAATACCACAACAACAACAACACAAAGCCTTGTCCCAGTCAGGTGAGGTCGGTCACATGGATCACATATTCAACTCGGTTAAACACCAAATCTTCAAAGATAATTTGCATCATAAATAAGATGAAAAAAAGAAAGCTTAAGATGTGGCTTCACTCCAACGATATAGTAAAGCATGCGTCAAAATTCATTACATACCATTGACTGCATTAGGTATTGTGTAATCCACAACAATCAAATTTGGATACTTATCAAGCACAGATGCAAGAACACTCTCCCTGTCAGAAGGACCATGCACTAGAAACTCCTTTCCACCAATCTGAAAAGTCTGTCCAGATTCCTCTTCACACCCAAACGACACAGGAACAACATTCAGTCCAGCAGCTTCCGCCGCATTAATCACAGCCTTTCCCATTTTTCCAGTACATGCATTAACCTACAAAAAACAAAGCTACGTAAACTAATTTTCTGTGTTTCAAAACAAAGACAGTGCAACCAACAAGTAAACATACATGTCAGAAATACAAAAAATTATGACTCAGATTCATAAAATTATTTCCTGCACGTTTCTTTTATAATGAACTATCAGTAATTTAACGAACTAAAGCAAAATTAATTCATAATGGTGAATTACCATTATTGGAAGACCGGTGCTTTTGGACGAAAGTTCAGTTTTTTCGAGAGAAGTTTGAACCGGTGTGGATGCCATTGACACTACGTTGAACGAACCCGATCGCCTCTTCTGCGAAATTGGAGCACTGCATCTTGCATTTGTGCCATTGGAGAAGAATGAGACGCGATTGTGGTGTCTGTGGAACACATTGAGTGGGGTTTTTAGAAGAGATGTTTCCATCGAAGACGGAGAGAGAGGGAGAAAGCTCAATTTGGGGGTTTAGGGCTTTAGCGTTTTGCTGCCTCTGCGAACCGTTTCAGGATAGGTTTTTGCAGAGTCTTTCATTCTCTGTCGTCCGCCATTGTTGAAGGAAGTGAGTGATGAGTAACGTTTTGGGCCTGACTTGACCCAATTCTTGGGCATTAACTTCCTACACCAGTAGGACTTCTAATACACCCAGCATTTTCATCAAATACCGATAATACCCCTCATTGCTTTTTAACATACACCAGGCAATTTGGCCATGCTTTTTCTTCAGTCTTCTTCTTCGCTGTTCGTGAACTGCTATGGTTATTCGTTGACACTTGGTTGTCGCTTCGTCGGGATTGCGAAAGTGGTGGTTAGCATTGGTGGAGGTTCCGTTGGGCACTGGCGTTGTCGGAGGTAAGTTTTGTGTCGTCGGAGGTTTGATTGGCAATCCGTAATGATCGTACGGATTGGCATTCAACAAAGATTTAGTACGAACGACCACTAGCACGAGAAAGTGTGGTTGTCCTTTCAAGTTGCGAGGGAAACCAATCGTAGGAGGTGAAGGCTGGATGGTGAAGTTAGTATGTGGGTTACACAATCATCGTTTGGCCAAGTCAATGACTGGACATCCATATGCTGGTCGTTTAAGTGCGGAAGAGAAGGTAATTGTTGCTGAAATGACAAAGTCAAGAGTTAAACCAAAGAATATTATGCTGAGTCTAAAAGATCGCAATCCCGAAAGTTATACAACAATGAAACAAGTCCACAATGTAAGATATGCATACCGTACTTCTGTCAGAGGTAACAATACTGAAATGCAACAATTGATGAAGCTTCTTGAACGCGATAGATATATCCATTGGCATAGACTGAAGGATGAAGATGTTCTACGAGACATATTCTGGGCACACCCTGATTCAATGAAGTTGATAAATTCATGTAATTTGGTATTTCTCATTGACAGCATATACAAGACGAACAGGTATAGACTCCCTTTGTTGGACATTGTGGTGTGACACCTACTGGGATGACATTTTCAGCTGCTTATGCATATTTGGAGGGTGAAAGTATCAATAATGTTGTATGGGCGCTTGAACGATTTAGAGGCCTTTTTTTAAAGACTGAGGTTTTTCCTAAAGTCATTGTCACAGACAGAGATGCAGCCTTGATGAATGCCATCCAACAGGTTTTCCCTGACACTACCAACTTGTTGTGTCGGTTCCACATTGACAAGAATGTGAAGGCTAAGTGTAAAACACTTGTGGGACAAAACAATGCATGGGACTATGTCATGGAAGCGTGGGGAAGTCTTGTAGATTGTGCTTCTGAAAATGCATATGAAGACTGTCTTATGAAGTTTGAGTGTGCTTGCGCACCGTGGCCAATATTTGTTTAGTATGTTAAAGACACATGGTTGATTCCCCACAAAGAAAGATTTGTTACAGCATAGACCAATAAAGTCATGCATCTTGGAAACACTACTACAAACAGGTAAATCCTTTGCAATACCTGAATGACATCATGTTTTCCAAATTAATATTTGTGCACCTGTAACTGCAGGGTTGAGGCTGCTCATTGAACCTTGAAGCAGCTACTGCAAAATAGTGTTGGAGATCTTTGTAATGTTTGGGATGCCATGAACAACATGATCACCTTGCAACACAATGAAATAAAGGCTTCTTTTAAGACAAGCACGCATGTCGTAGGACATTCATTTAAAGTGACATTGTACAAAAGACTCGTCGGCATGGTTTCAAGGTATGCGTTAAGTCTAATTGCTGATGAGTTTGACCTAGTTCATTATGCAGGCGTTGATAGCTCTCATTGTGGATGTGTGTTGAGAAGCACGTGTGGTTTGCCTTCTGCTAAGGATGGCAAAACGGGCTTGGCCCGCCGAGCCGGCCCGCTTAGTCCGCAAAAAAATGCGGGCTAGGTTGATAAAATCAACTCGCAAATCGAAAGCGGACCGGGGTGGCCCGCCCCGCAAAATTGCGGGCCAAACGCGGGGCGTGGCGGACCAGCCCGCTGGGCATATATTATTTAAATATTAAATATTAAAATTAAATAAATATATTTAACATTTTAAAATAGGTATATTCTTTTAATTTATACTCTTTTGCACTCTCATAATTAACTTCTAAGTTTTAATATTAAAATGATTATGATATTGATACTTTCAAATAGTCTTTCATTACTAGCATATTACACTTTTTGACAGTTTATAACCGTAAATTCCATTTGGAAATTATATAATTTTGTGAATTATCACATGACATCATTTATTTACCATTAATTTTAAATTATCTACTTTTATTTAACTTTGGGTCTTTTTTAATTATCATATTTGTATTTTTTATAATTTTTTGTATTTTATTTTTTAAAAATTGACTTTTTTTTTCAATTTTTGATACGGACTGGCCTGCTGGCCCGCATTAAAGCAGGACGGGCTAGCATTTCTAACCCACTTTGCAAAAGCGGGCCGGGCCAGCCCGTCCCGCATTTTTCTCGGGTCGGGCCGACCCGCCCCATTTTTTACGGGTCGGCCCGTTTGCCATCCCTACCTTGTGCATGTGAGCTAGCAAAATATAATCTTTCCAGCATACCACTGGGTACCGTAGACATGTTTTGACGGAGGTTACATTTCTTTGACCAAGGTGTCGATGACTGTGAAGTGACGATAACTGACGAGATGGAAGCAATTTCTAAGCGATTCGAAAGTCTTGACATGTGTGGCAAGGTAACGCCTCCGATAGGAACTGATAGGTAACGCCTTTCCCGGCTTCCAGCGACAGGCCCGTGGCTAGCTCTCTACGTAGTCCTCATCCGCAATCATGCTGGCAACACCAGGAAAGTACTCGTATACCCAACACTTAAGTAACCAAAACAGCCAAACACAAATAAGTAGTTGAAATTCAACAAAAACATTAAACAAAGAACAAATATTAAGTTATATAATAAAAATTACCTGAAGCAGACTAATATAACCAGCAAGATGTTTACCATGATGCTGACAGGCGTAGTTCAAGTTATCATACATGTGTTGGAGTGCAGCCATACCCCAACTGAACCCACCAGATTGGTGGAGATCACAAAATGCCTCTAAGAATACCACACCAATATGTGTGGCACTCTTGTTAGCGAAACCAACCAAATGGAGCAAATAAGCTCTGGCTGCCACCGTCCACTGCATCTGCTGACACCTCTCATCATAAACCTCCCGCAACCATGATAGACGAACATAAGCTCCATGGCACTATTTCATCTCTGCTGCAGCCTGGTCGGGGGTAACCTCAAGCAACTAAACTAGTAACGCAATCGCGTCATCAACGTCCAAAAGGTCGTATGTAACACCCCGTAGGCCTCCGACGTGTTATCATTAATAATATCAGTTTAACGTTTAAAACATAGTTTATAAAACTCAGCGGAAGCACATAATCGCTTTTCTTGATACATTATGTATGAAACAACATCAACTCATCAAAGTCACAGACAAAGCATAAAAGCACACCCCTGCTGATCCAGTTTCTCATAACACATAAACCATACAGGCATATATCTATCAGAAATAGGCAGATATGTCACTATACCACAGCTATACTCGGGAGAATATGTCTCATAAACATATAAGAAATAGTTCTGTACAGATATATACATCAGTACTCACACCTCATCGGGTGATACAAAGAATATCAGCCCTCACAGGATATACAGAACTATACAAATCATCAGGAGTACACACACTCCATCCCTTCTCAAGGGTACCATATATAAACAAAATAACCCAAAACTGAGCCTACACGCTCCATCTGCTGCCATCAGCCAAGCAGAAACGTCTCTACTCGGGCCGCCTGCCCTGAGACTGCTCTCTTCGTCCGGAAGAGTCACCTGAAAAGCATAATCCCC
>PYAF01002131.1:1938266-1956473 GCA_007407185.1 Glycine tomentella
CAGAATCAAAATTAAACGGTGAAACTTAAGTTTCTTACCTCAGTGGCGAACCCAACAGCCTCAGAACAGCTTCCTCTAGCTTCTATGTTCCAATTATGCTGTGGTTCTGAGCCAAGCTCGAGTTCTCTGAGCTTTTCCCTCTGAGGTTCCTCTTCTCACTCAAATTGGGGTTTTCAAGGAATTAGATGAAGGATTCAAGTTTTCTAATCGGTTCAATCAAGATTCTAAGGCTCAGGGAAGTGTTTAGGCTGAGAAATCAAGTCCTAAGAGGCTTTAGGACTTCAACAATGGAGGTTGGCTAAAGGGAGGAAGAAGAAATGGTTTTTCCTTCCATTTCTAACGTTTTGGCCTTTAAAATCTAATCTGCCGACGTTCCCACGCGACTCACTTGGACTCCCACGCGACTCACTTGGGATGGCAGACAGAAATACCATTTTTAAGCCACTTCCCACGTGACTCGCGTCGTTTTCCCACGCGACTCGCGCCATTCATTCGGGCCTTCCACGCGACCCGCGTGGATCCTAAGTGACTCGCGTGGAGCCCCAGAGAAAACCATGATTTCTGGACCACTTGCCACGCGACTCGCGTGGATCTTCAAGTGACTCGCGTGACATGGCAGAGCCATCTGCCCCATATTACCCATATGGCGCGGGTCGCGCCGCACCACAAGTGGGTCGCGCCATATGCCAGAACAATCCATAAACTTGCATTTTTAAGCACCTTTCAGAGGATTCTAAAGCATGATCATATTCCTTAACCCAAAAACTTAGATTCATGCTTAAACTAAGCTTAAACATATGCTTACGAATTCAAGCTATTACATTTGGCGCCATCAGCGCCAATCCTGGCGCCACCGGTGCCGCACCCTTAGCAGGGTTTTCTGACCTGATGTAAAGACCCTCACTGTGACACACCCATGACTGCAACACATCGTACGTCTGCAACACACCCATGACTGGTGTAAAGACCCTCACTGTGGCACGGTTGGCGCCAGATCCCGCGCTGATAGCGCCGGTATCCTACAGTAGAAAACCGGGTTTTGTGAGTGGCGCGGATAGCGCCAGACCCTTAGGCGTTGGCGCTAATGGCGCCAAGATGGCGCTGATGGCGCCAGAGGCTCGGCCAGTTCACGCTGAGGGCGTGATGATGGCACTAGTGGCGTGGATAAGTCGAAAGGATGGCGCAGGTAGCGCCAAGGGTCGCGCGGATCGCACCAGTAGTGCCCTGGAAAGTCTAAATCCTCTGGTGTTCCACGCGGACAGCGCCAGGTCCGGCGCTGATGGCGCCACGACGGTTGCAGATGGCGCCACGTCGGTGCAGACTTATTAAAGGGGGGGTCGCGATTGGGAGAAGAAGAAAACCATTTTCTTCTTCCTCCCAGCCTCCAGCAGCCATGGGAGAGCTTCCCAAGCTCCCATGACCTTGCCTGATGACCCTAAACACTTCCTGAACCCTTTAATCTTCTTAGAAACCAAGTGAGAGCGAGAATCCTTCCTCTTTATCCTTTGAAACCCCAGAAATCCTCTTTTCTGAGTAAGGCTGAAGAGAACTCGAGATTGGGCAAGGAACGGCGGTGGTTCAGCTGTACCAGGGCTTGGGAGAGTAGCCCAGAGGCCTTCCTCATCAGTTTTGAGGTAAGAAACTCGAGTTTCTCCGTTTGATTTTGGATTTGGGGGTTTTGGGGTGAATAGTGACCCATCTATGAAAGAGCTAGAATTAGCTCTGGGTCCAGTTGAGAGGTGTGTTTAGAATGATGTGAGGAGGAAGGATTAGCTTTCAGTTTGTGATTTGGGGACTGTTGGTTTTGGCTCTAGGCGAGGGCATGTGTGACTTGGACTGAGTCACTTGACTTGAGACATGCAAAAGCTAAACTGATGGGCTTGAGGTGCCTGATAAGCTATGGAGACGATGTCTGGTGAGATAGACCGTCGAAGCCCTGAGAAACCCAGAGGAATTGGGTTGTTAGAGCTTTGAGCTCTCTGTAGATGGCTAGTGTTGAGTCTGGAATGACTCTGAGGCCATGGTTGGATTAAAGATAGACCACTGAGGGTCTATGGACAGGCCTGTGATAGAGGAGCCTAATGAACCTTAGATAGAGGACCTGGGTTGATAGAAAGGACTGAGGTTCCTTTCTTAGTGGCAGTTGATGACTGCTATATGAGCTTGTTCATGTTTATGTGCCTGAATGGTCTGTGATATGTGATTGGTTGCCTTGTTAGGGCTTGACACGAGGTGTCAGAGGAGCAGACCATCGTTCCAGAGGCTGGAAGTGCAGGCACGACTTGCCAGGTAAGCTCATCGCTCTGGGGATTAGTCCCTTTCTCTTGTTTGCCACCCAAGTGGGTGATTGATGCGTGCCATGCTTGATTCTATATTTGTTTATGTGCATGCTGTGGAATGAAAGGCCAAGGTGGCCTGTTATTGATGATTATGTATGTATAAAGCCTGAAAGGCTAGATGAACGGTTCTTGGAGTGATACTCAGACCATTCTAGAAATGTGAATGACATGATAAACCCTAGGATAGACACCGAGATGGTGTGAGGGTACTGTGACACCTGTGGCTTCAGGTGTGAGGCCTTGGGTCTCTGCATTGATGTGCTGGAACCTACAGGATACTGGACTGGTATCGGGCTAGCTGAGGTTCCCTAGCCAGTGGAAGAGTTTGAGGACTCCCTGGAATAGCTGAGATTCCATGGGAGGTGCCACTGCTCTCCATTAAAGTCCTAAGGATGGATTGCCCTGCGTGGAAGTTCCTCCTTAGGCAAGTGATTATGAAAGTCCTGGAGGGCTATTCCCAGGCCAGTGTATGTGATTAGGTCCTGGAGGGTTTTCCCAGGACAATGCAGTGGAAAGTCCTGAGGGATTGAGAGCTCCCTGTGTGGATTGTCTCTCTCAGGCAAGTGATTAGAGATCCTGAGGGATTGAGAGCTCCCTGTGTGGATTGTCTCTCTCAGGCAGCTGATGAGGTCCTGGGGGATTAAGAGCTCCCGGTGTGGATTGTCTCTCCCAGGCAGAGGAAAGTCCTATGGGATTGAGAGCTCCCGGTGGGGATAGTCTCTCATAGGCAGAGGATTGGAAGTCCTGAGGGGTTGAATGCCTCAAGTATGAGATGATCCCTCTCAGGCATTGAACGGGAAAGTCCTGAGAGATTGAGTGCCTCCTATGTGAGATGATCTCTCTCAGGCATGTGCTGTGAAAGTCCTGGAGGTGATTGCCCATTTATGGAGGTTCTTGCCCAGACATGTGTTATGGAAGTCCTGGTAAGACCAGGCAGTTGACAGATATGCTGTATCTCTAAGAAAGGGCTTCCGAGGGGATGAGAGCCTAGAGCCTCTTAGATGAGCCATATCTGGATTCTGGAAGTCCTGAGTTGGGAGATTCCTCAGGCAATGTGTGTGTGTGAAGTCCTGAGTAGGTGACTCAGGCAATGCTGGTTCATTGATGAGGCAGTGCCTCTCTGTTATGAGAAGTGTCCTAGAGTGGACACTATGTTATGGTGCCTCTGTGAGACGAGTCTAAGATGGCTGGAGAGCCAGTATAAGGTGGGAGACCTCTGATGCTGAGAGCATCCAAATAGTACCTAGAGAGCTGGGGAATGTGTGACAGCCAGGATGATGTCCTAGGCTTTGTTATGTTTGTTATGTGTGTGTGCTTGGGAGTGAACCAGGGTAAGGGAGGATCTCCTAGAACCTTGAGCTTACTGAGACGTTTGTCTCACCCTGTGTGGGGTTTGTGATTTTCAGGTGCTTCTTCTGGAGCAGAGAAGCGACCTCAGGGCAGGAGGCCCTAGCTGAGGGTGCTAGAGTGGTCATGGGCTGCAGATGAAGATTAGAAGAACTTTTATTTTGATCTCTGTCTTGTAGTCTATATTATTATAGGGTGTGAGTGTACACCCGTTGTTTGTACATATTTATGTTGTATAACCACAGATGTGGTAAAACTATGAGTTGTATATATATATATATATATATATGTACAGACTATGTTGATGTATGTTCCTCCTGATTATCTCTGTTTAGTTTCATATGCTTGTATCTGCCTATGGTTATGTTTGTGTTAACTGGATCAGCAGGGGCTTGTGTTGTGATGCTTTATGTTGTTTTTTTTATTTCCATACATAATGTAATCAAGAAAAACGATTCTTCGCTTCCGCACTGCGTTGAGATAACGCTGATAGCGCGCTTCTGATATTATTAATGATAACACGTCCGGGGTGTTACAACTGGTAGATGAAATAGAGATGCCACATCATCCAGTGTGATCGTCATCTCTCCAATCGGCAAATGAAAACTGCTAGTCTCCTTATGCCACCGCTCCACAAATGTCGAGATTAAACCCCGGTCACCTGTATCTACCGAACAGGTTATCAGTGGGCTTAATCCTGTACCTGCCACCAACCCTTCAATCTCAGGCGCAGGCCTGCCAAATTTATGAACATTCCTCCCATGAGATGCCAACTTAAGCTCTGCACGTTCCTGTATTAGTGGTTAGTTACATACACATACCCTAACGCGGAAATAATTCTCAAATTGAACTATGTTTAAATACAATCATACCTCTCCCCTCCAAATCCTAGGTGCAATATGTTCAGCATAATGACTCAACACTGAAGTGTCCTAGGGCCCACTGGGAAATCCGTCAACCTCAGAGGCATCGATGCTTCCCTCGACCTCAGCCTCGACAGGTGCACCATGGTCAACATCGTCAGCGGCTACCTCAGCAGGCACGTCCTCAACAACATCAGTCCTTTGGCGTTGTCTCCGTGCTGATGTTGTTGGTCTTCGCCGTACAACAGGTTCTTCTTCACTGGCATCTCTTGCCAAAGCCCACCGTAATCCTATAGTCCTAACCATAATCTGACATTGAAACCAAGTAGTTACATTACAATCATAGCCATCTTGATCAAAATAAAACTTTCAGATAACGATACTTAACAACTGGATTAAAACATACACATGTGGATCAGAAACCAACTACCAGGTCCATACCATTAGACAACATGATTTTCAAATAACAGTTCACTTTACTCATAACAATTCAAATTATGTACAAAGTGTGGATCATGAAACCATAGGCATGTGGAGGATCAAAAACAATCTAGTAAATCCATACCATTATGCTCATGACATTTCACATAACAATTTAGACTACATGGTTTTCACATAACAATTCATTTGTGGCTATCATTTTCCTCATGACATTTCAAATTAGCTACCAAATGTAGATCATGAAACCATAGGCATGTGGAGGATCAAAAACATTCTACCAAGTCCATACCATTGTGCTTATGACATTTCACATAACAATTTTGACTACATGGTTTTCACAAAACAATTCATTTGTGCCTATCATTTTCCTCATGACATTTCAAATTAGCTACCAAATGTAGATCATGAAACTATAAGCATGTGGAGGATCAAAAACATTCTACCAAGGCCATACCATTATGCTCATGACATTTCACATAACAATTTTGACTACATGGTTTTCACAAAACAATTCATTTGTGGTTTTCACATAACAATTCATTTAAACAATTCATTTTGCTCATGATATTTCAAATTACCTAACAAATATGGATTAAACCAAATGCATGTCGAGCATAAAAAACAATCTAGAAAGTCCATCCATACCATTACAAAACATGATTTTCACATAGCAATTCATTAAATCAGTTCACTTCATTCATGCAAAAAATTCCTAAGTCACCACACTTAATCTTCAAATTTCAAAAAATCAAAAATTAAGCAAATACCATACCGATTGGCAATCCGTAAGCCTTACGGATTGGTGATCTGTAAGGCTACTACGTTTTAAAATTCCTTAATACGGATCCATAATCCGTATACTTCACAGGTTACGGATTGGGAATCCATACTCATGCAAAATCGAATGCGAAACGACTCAAAGCCAAATGTCACTTACCTCGTCGCGCCGGAAATCATAAACGCTTCGTCGCCGATCACCACCAGCTTAGTCGACACCCACAGAGAACAAGCGCAGCGCAGACGGTTCAAGGAGGAGCGGAACCAAAATCGAATGGTTTCAAAGTTGCAGGAGAAGTGGAACCAAGCAGAAGCGGAAGGAGAAGAGGCGCAAGTCGACTGGTGTATTAGAAATTAAAATTGCTTGTGTTTTATTATTTTTACAAAGGTCATTTGTGGTATTTCACAAATGATTGCTGGGTGTATTAGAACTTTGATGGGTGTAGGAAGTTAATGCCCAATTCTTGAAACAATCCTGGTAGCCTATCCAGTGGGTTCAGCCTTTCAGGCCCTTAGTACACAGGACCAAGAGTTTTTTTTTTTATTCATCCAACTAGAATCCAAAACTAATGTTTTTTAAGCGTAGAAATCATTAAAGAGAACTTTATCTCTTTTAATAAATTAATTATTTGGTCCAATATTCATTTGTATGAAGAAAAAAAATTCATTTAGTATGAGAGTTAAAATTACATTTATTCTTATATATAAGATTAAAAATAATAACTTTTTATCCACAATATCTTGTTGTTTCTAATTAAAGAAATATAAGACTATTTTATTGATATTATTCTTTTACTCCTACTTAATTATGAGGTCTGTTAATAGTATATATTTATTATTTTACAAAAATAGGTGCATTTATTGAACTTTCAATAAACAAAAGACACTCGTGGGTTGAAAATTTATCTTTTATAAAATAATAACTTCTTGAACTATTTAATACTGTGGATGGTCTTGAATTAAAATTAGAATTTATCATTAGTTAGTCAATTTAACCACTTTTATTGATCTTGATAAATTAAGTAGTTGTTTCTTGCATACAAGACCAAATATAATATTGTGTTTCTTAAGTTCCAATCTTTACATACTCTTATAAGGACCTATAAACAAGATAATACGCCAATATGGCTAACTAGTCCAACAAGCTTTAAAAGGTCAATGAAACCTGTTTATTACATAAAATAAAACTAACTATTATTATTCATAATTTTTAAAGGCAAATATTATAATAAAAGGGGTTGAATTGTGATTTTAAGAATTTTCTAAACCTTTTTTCGTAAACAATAAATTGTTTGTAACGAAATCATATTTTTCAACTGAAACATGTTTTCAAAACAAAAATAAGTTCAAATCTAAGTCGATTAAAAGTACAAGAGATACAAAAATAAATATAAAAAACATAGAGAATTATACTAGTTCGTCTTTATCACTAAGACTACCTCAAGTTCTTGGTAGACAATAAAGTTTCACTAACTTATGAAAGTTATAAGTATTAGTCATTGTCACTTCTGACTCTACAAACCAAACTCAACATTAAGCTTGAAAAATTAGTATTATTTGTCTTATCAAATCACTAGTGACTCTAATACAAATAAAAAGAGATGTTGTTGGATGACTCATTCACTAATTCTTAATTGTCTTATAGACATATATATAATCTAAGCACCTAGTATTTTCTCTCAAGATATTGAAGGTGTTTGGAAAGCTATGAACTTTACAAGAATGTAAAAGAAAGTTTTTACATAAAGAATTTGAATGTTAGTGGGTAGGTTCATAAATAATTTTTTTCTAAGCTTATAGTATTTATAAGCTTTCATTTTCAAGTGTTCATTGTATCTAAATGGATAAAACATGCCTTCTTTTGAAACTTTGGATGCAAGATCATGTACCATAGTCTGATATCGGATAAGACACAACTCTTAACCTCTGTATTTATTTGCATTTAATCAAAATAATCAAGGGTCATGATTTGTCTTAAAACAAATATCTTTTGATTCGTGATATATAAAATATGATAATATTATTATATAAACAAGACAACCAATAAAGCTTAATAAACCTTTTTAGTTAAAAAAAAACTTTTTAAAAGCTTAAGTCTCACCTTTTTAGTAAATAGTTTGGGCCATGTCCAGCCTTTGGCATGCCAACCATAGGCCCTAATAGGTCACTTGACCTATTTTCACTCCTAATTGGAGTTGGTCCTTTTGAGCAACAATTCAAATTTTGTGAATAAAAAAACTTAAGTTGAAAGATGAAATCTCATTAAAAATGATTAGTCAACTCTTTTGACCAATATTAACAAATGAATATTTCATATTAATAACATGAGAGAGGGAGAGAGAGAAAAGATATCACTAAATTTCACAAGTGAACTAATCTCCAACTCCAATCAGTAGTGGGAATAGTTATTTTGGTAGTAGGAATAGTAGTTTCATTGGTTTTAATATCAAAACCAAGTTACGAGCCCAACATGGCCCAAATCCCTAATTCATTGCACCACCTATCCAAACCATAGTTGTGAAAACCGGTTCGGACCGGCCGGTTGGACCGGTCGAATCGGGAAACGGTGCAACATCTGGGCCGAGTCAGATATTGAACCGGCCATGCACATGGCTCGGTTTGGCTCGGAGAAAATCGGACGATTTTTGAAAACCCGGCAAATTGGTCGGGTTTTAGATCCGGACCGGGTTGGTGCAAAAAAAAAAAACTACAAACCGTAGAAACGCAAAAAAAAAATCGATTTTTCCTCACTGAAATCAGCTCTCTACTCTTCATTTGTTCTTTATCTTCCTTCGTTCGCGCTGCTCACGCTCACCGTAAGATTGTTGCTTCAATCACGCATGCAGTCGAGCACTGGTGCCTTGGCATGGGAGGAGGAAACACAGACGCGGGAAAAAGAGCAAAAACAGACAGAGAGGAAGATGAAGAGACGTGGAGGCACGGACAAACGCTCCAGGAAGAATATGCTACAGAAATTTTGGGAAATGAAAAAGAAATATGGGTTCATTGAAAATAAAAAAAAATAATCTCCCTTGATAAAGCAAACGGTGCACGGGCACAACAGTGAAGGGAAATGATGGGAATAGGGTTTTATTTTAAAGTTGATTTGCTCATTTGGGCCAAGCAACACTTTTTTTATTTGGACCACAAAATGATTTGCTTCCCGCACTGCCTCTTTTGCTTTGTGTAGTTCTTCTTGATAATATTTTTAATTAAAAGCTGGACTTATATTTTAATTTAAGTAATTTCTATTTACACTATTTTTTTAATTAATATAATTTACTTGTGTTATCAATTATAATACTACAATTTTTATTTTGAAAATTTTAATATAAAATTTTAATCAAATAATATTAGTTATATAATTATATATATTATAATTTAAATTTTTTTAATATAGAATAGGTCAAATCAAACCAATTATTGACCCACCGGTTGGACCACTAATGGATCATAAATCGGATCAATAACCGGACCGATTTTCACAACTATGATCCAAACCAATGCTTTATAAGCAAGTCTAACCCTAGGTCACTTTTCCTAAACCCCAAACTGAGAGACTCGCTGCGGCGTCCTTCGATCCTTCACAATGGTGAGTGCGCTTCTTCTTTTTTTCACGTGTTTGATTGCTTCTTCTAATGCACGAGTTTTAACCTAAAATCTGTGCACATTGAAGGTTTACGTGAAGGCGCAGAAATCAAAGGCCTACTTCAAGAGGTATCAAGTCAAGTTCAAGAGAAGAAGAGGTATTCGCATTCGTTTATTTCTCTTCGTCGTGTTCAATGCTGCGCTGTGCGTACTCTGTTTATAACGGCGATATTTGTTATCTGCAGAGGGAAAAACCGATTACCGTGCCAGGATTCGGTTGATTAATCAGGACAAGAACAAATATAACACCCCGAAATATCGCTTTGTTGTTCGTTTCGTATCCTTTTGTTAACGATATCTTAGGTTAATTTATGCTTGAAGACATGTATTTTAGGGGAGGAATAATGAGAATTGATTTTGGTTATTGCTAGGTAAATTTGATTTTGTCTCAACCTCGATTTGCTTAGAAATTATAAATAGTAGCTTTTGCTATGGTTGGAACATTTCTATTAAGTTTTATGACACACTCTTGTTGAAAATAAATTTAACCAAAATCTTTTTAATTTAAAATCAATGTTGTAAACGTTCATTGGAACATATTTTTATGTACTTCAAATCTGTTTATTCTTTTATTTATGGCTTGAGGATTGCACATGTAAACCTTGACCTGGTTTTTAGAGCAACAAAGACATTGTTGCACAAATAATATCTGCTAGCATTGCTGGCGATATTGTTCTTGCTGCAGCATATGCACATGAGCTGCCACGATATGGTCTTGAAGTAGGGCTTACAAATTATGCTGCAGGTACTTTGTTCATGAGAAATTCCTTTTCTCACTTAGGTTTTTTTATGTTTATCTTTTGTCTCATGCTTGAGTATCTGTGTCCAGCTTATTGCACTGGTCTCCTGTTGGCCCGAAGAGTCCTCAAAACACTTGAAATGGATGAGGAGTATGAAGGAAATGTTGAGGTATTTATGAATTTGCTATGCTCTGTGTGTGTGCAACTGCGTGCCTTTCTCCCAGTTTTGTATATTAATTGGTTGTATCCTTTTTATCAGGCTACTGGAGAGGACTATTCAGTGGAACCTGCTGAGAGCAGGAGGCCATTCCGTGCTCTCCTTGATGTTGGTCTTGTTAGGACTACAACCGGCAACCGTGTCTTTGGTGCCCTTAAGGTAATCTATCATACTCCAATGCTAATTGGTGTGATTTTGTTTTAATGGTGATCAAATTGAATAATTTGTGATTGTTTACAGGGAGCTCTGGATGGGGGTTTGGATATTCCTCACAGTGACAAGAGGTTTGCTGGGTTTGATAAGGAGAAGAAGGAGCTTGATGCTGAGGTGCATCGCAAATATGTTTTTGGTGGACATGTTGCTGCCTATATGAAGGCATGAGAGCAGATTTTAATTTGTACCAGTTTTCTGTATTGTTTTATGGAATATTTGGATTTTTCGGCTACCTGTTAGACAACCTTTTTTTTTTTTCCTGCAGATCTTGGCGGAAGATGAACCGGAGAAATACCAGTCACATTTCAGTGAATACATCAAGCGTGGAATAGAAGCTGATGGTATTGAGGCACTGTACAAGAAGGTTCATGCTGCCATCCGTGCTGATCCTTCTCTGAAGAAATCTGAGAAGCAGCCCCCGAAGGAACACAAGAGGTAAAACTGATTTGACATGAACTAGAATAGTAGATTCTTGAAATGTGTAATGTATGTATATTTTTTGTTATTTGATTTCTGGCAAATTGATTTGTACTTGTGGCTGTCAGCGCATGGCTTTCTTTTCAGCTACTTGTGGGTTTTTTTATCTACTGTGACTATATATCTTGTTTGAATTTTAGAACTTTTGGTTTGGTAACTTGGTTGTAGTATTTACTCATTAGAGAATGTTCCTGAGAGTATCTTCATCTTTCTTCAGGTACAATCTGAAGAAACTCACTTATGAGGAGAGGAAGGCTAAGTTGATTGCTCGTGTGGCGGCTATCAACTCTGCTGCTGATAATGATGAGGATGATGAGTGAAAATTCATTACAGATTCGGTGTCATCGTTGCACAACCAGAAACCCTCTAATTTTGCGTTTGGAGAAAAACACTTTCTTGAAAATTTATTTACATGTACTGTTTATTTTCTATGTCCAAAATTTTGGATACCTTTTGAAGTTGAGTAAACCGTATTTTTGGTCAATTTCGTGTTAGCCTAAGTTGATGTTTTTACCTTTATTTTAAGGCTTTGTTTCTTGCAGGAAGTTGTTTTACTTCTACGAACTGTTAGCCTTTTTTTTTTCTTTGGACAATGAAAGAATGTACAACTTTAATTTGTTAGGTTAAATTTAGTCCAGATCTACTTAATCTCAAGGTTAGATTCAGTTCCTTAATTGAATACTTTCACTTTAGACTTTACTTGGAGGCATTAAAATTTTATTCACAAATTAGACGGTACATGTTTAACAATTTTTAAGACAAATGAAAAAAAACCTATAAATAGGAATCAAGTTATCAAATTTATATGCTGGGTTGTATATATTTTAGGTTTAATTATTAATTTGTATCTCAAATTATTTAAAAAGAATTCTCTAATGCTGATGCTCCACCCCTTCAACTCCATCAACAAACAACATCCACAAGTCCTGATCTAGTTGCGCATGATTCTTCTTTGCAAATCCCTCTTGGGAACTGATCTAGATTCAGTTCCTTAATTGAATACTTTCACTTTATAATTTACATGGAGGCATTAAAATTTTATTCACAAATTAGACGCTACATGTTTAACAATTTTTTAAGACAAGTGAAAAAACCTATAAATAGGAATCAAGATATCAAATTTTTATGCTGGATTGTTTATATTTTAGGTTTCATTATCAATTTGGATCTCAATTTAGTTAAAAAGAATTAATTTAATCTTTATTTTTTGAGGTCTCAAATTAGTTCAATTTATTTTTTGAGGTTTTTAAAAATTATAGTAATTTGGTCTTTTTCATCCAATTAAGTTGATATTGTTAGGATTGCTGGTGTTGATTGGATTAGCCACCATTATTTGCTGCCGTGCAATCACCCGGGCCTCTAATGCTGATGCTCCACCCCTTCAACTCCATGAACAAACAACATCCACAAGTCCTGATCTAGTTGCGCATGATTCTTCTCTGCAAATCCCTCTTGGGAACGAAGCGGTGGGGAGTTGAAAGTGAAGAAATGTGTATTATTTTTTTATAACTAATAATCAATATAATAATGATTAAAAACTGTCATTATTCGTAAATGAAAAATTGCTGAAATTTGCAAATGACCAAATTAGACGGAAATGATCAAATTGATGCATTTTAAACTAATAATAAATATAGTTAGCTTAATTGGATAAAATGATTAAATTGATGCATTTAAGAAACATGAGAATTAAATTAAATCTTTTAAAAATAAATTAAATTAAATCAAATTGATGCATTTAAAAATTGTTTGGTTCTCAAAAACTAGAATGTCATCTCTCCTTTATTGCAAGTTCTATATTTGACATCCTGCATCCAGATTACAAAGAAAATATCATCGCATATTACCCTCTCGCAAGACATCAATCATATTATACAGTCTCTTGTGATCCTTTGTTTCAATCTGCAAATATCAAACAAGTTTCCAATCAAATATTGTATGCAGCGAGTGGTTAAAGTAGTATATTTCTCGCTAAACATAATATTATTACTTGTTGAAACAGATTGAACAAAGACACACCAGTTCAGGGGGATGAACAACCGCTAGTATTTTTTTAAAATGAAGACATCCCTAATCTTAGATTTAAGATGGTAAATCAGATGATAAGATATGTAAGTTAAATGGAATTATCAGCACCTTCTTAGCAAGAAACAGCAAAACATCATCAGTGCCCTCCGCATATAATGATCTACCACAAACATAATGTTGAAATTCAAATGTAACTCTGCAACAATTTTTTAGACGAACAGAATCAGAAAGGTAAATAGTTAGTAAAAGAATGATAAGAAAGTGAAAAAGTCAATCCTTACGTGTCATATGGGGATGTCAAATGATACATATGAAACGCATGACCAGATAGATGCTCCTCCGGGACTCCAACCATTTCAAGTTGTTACCTGGGATCCCTGATCAATTTTATCCAAAGACATTCATTGAAAGAAGGAAAGAGAGAAAGAAAACCAGTAAGAATCTGGAGTTCTAATACGAATGCCAGAATAGTGCTATATGTACAAAGAACATAATGGCAACTTGGTGATAACATGAAGTTATGGACGTTACTTTAACCTTAACATCAACAAAACATGAGAACCAATAAAACCATCTTAGTCAAATTGAGAGTTCAACTGCGCTCTACCACAATGAACCATGCAATGTGATCTAACACACCCGATCCATATCGTAAGACACCCCCAGTTTGTTGAAGCAAGAAATTACAGCCTCTGCAGTTCCAGATGCATCAACTTTACTTGCTTGATGGGACTCCAATACCTACAATCTTGAACAAATGCATCAGATTTTAATATTACATCAAACAGAAGCTTAATTAAAAGAAAGGAAGCATTACAATTAAGAGTTTAAGAAACACAACGAAATTTTTACTTAAGGATTAGGTTCATGTAACCTAACATTTTTTATTGAACAGTTATATAATTTGCTTTCCAAAACAAGATCCCTTGAGAACACATTACTGTAATTCTTTCCAATTGTGAACAGCAGGACAACATTTTCTAGCACAAGCATTGCCAATTCCAGTAAATTAGCAGTTTAAGCAAATGATTTACTTGCACCACAGCCATTTCAAGTTTCAAACATTTTAAAACTACTTACATTTTATTTGTACAATCTGTCTATTTGAACCTCTTTAAGTGATTTAGTGAGTTAATTTCAGTGGGAATAGAATAGAATGAGATACATGGGGGAAAAGGATGACTCAGTCACCCCAACTCCAAATTTTTATTTTTTTATTTTCATATCAGGCTAATAAGCAGAGACAATTCAAAGGGTGTACTAGGATAACTAACAAAACCCTTCCCAAGCCCCAGAATGTCAATGAAGCGAAAGAGTTACCTGTAAGGAATACCTAGAGAAGGCTCCAGGATATTTCGCTGCCATAATTTCCATAGCTGCAAGAAAAGTAACAACCTAAAGGTAGAAAAGTATGGCAACATAAGGATGACAGACTACGAGCTGAAAAACATGAAATGTTGATAAAGGTTCTCTGATATTACGATATATATCTGCTTTCCCATTTGTGGGGATATCACAACATAAATGTTTGAATCTAATGCAACAAGTCCCTATCTCCACTAGTGGTTCCCATCACAAAGGGCACCCCAACCTTACTGTATAACTCAGCATTGCCTGCATATGAGCATGCATTCATAAATAACTCCAATGCTATTACAATCTGCATAAAACTCTCCCAATCCAAGATCATAAAATCGAAATTCCAATTTTGTTTCTATCATGAAAATCAAAACTCATGTCTGGAATTGCAAATTCATAATGTACACTGGTCAATAAGAAGGTTGTGTACAGCCTACACATTCTATGCTGTCAAATACAATATCCTAAATTCCTATGTTTAATATGTAAAGACATGTGTAATAAAAAAAATTAGAGTTTCATTTTAAGATAAATCAGAAAACAAAAGCATAAAAGATACTGGAGTATATGAATTTGAAACATAAGATTTTTCCTTTCCTTTGCCACTAGTGAGATTTCATAATTTATATTATAAATACCACAACAACATCAACACAAAGCCTTGTCCTAGTCAGTTGAGGCCGGTCACATGGATCACATATTCAACTCGGTTAAACACCAAATCTTCAAAGATAATTTGCATCATAAATATAAGACTATTTTATTGGTATTCTTCTTTTACTCCTACTTAATTGTGAGGTATGTTAATAGTATATATTCTTTTTTTTACAAAAGTAGGTGCATTTATTGAACTTTCAACAAACAAGAGACACTTTTGTTGGTTGAAAACTTATCTTTTAAAACATAACAGCTTCTTGAACCATTTAATATCGTGGATAGTCTTGAAATAAAATTATAATTTATCATTAATTAGTCAATTTAACCACTTTTATTGATCTTGATAAATTAAGTAATTGTTTCTTATATACAAGATCAAAGATAATTTTGTGTTTCTTAAGTTTCAGTCTTTACATACCCTGATAAGGACCTATAAACAAGACAATAGTGCAATATGACTAACTAGTCCAACAAACTTAAAAAGGTCATCGAGTCATGTTCATTACATACATTAATTTTATTATAAAATAAAATTAATTATTAATATTCATAATTTTTAAAAGCAAATATTATAAGAAGAGGGATTGAATTGTGATTTTAAGAATTTTTTAAACCTTTTTTGGTGAACAATATTCAATTGTTTGCAACGAAATCATATTTTTCAACTGAAACATGTTTTTAAAACAAAATAAAATTCAAATCTAAATCGATTTAAAGCACAAGAGATACAAATAACTATAAAAAACATAGAGAATTATACTATTTTGTCTTTATCACTAAGTCTACCTTCAGTTCTTGGTAGACAATAAAGTTTCACTAACTTATGAAAGTTTATTAGTCATTGTCACTTCTGACTCTACAAACCAAGCTCAACACTAAGCTTAAAAAACTAGTATTATTTGTCTTATCAAACCACTCCAGCCTCTAATACAAATAAAAAAGATGTTGTTAGATGACTCATTCACTAGTTCTTAATTGTCTTACAGACATACATACAATCTAAGCACTTAGTATTTCCTCTCAAGATATTAAAGGTGTTTGGGAAGCTATGAACTTTACAAGAATGTAAAAGAAAGGTTTTACATAAAGAATTTGAATGTTAATGGGTAGGTTCGTAAATCATTTTTTTTTCTAAACTTCTAGTATTTATAAGCCTTTATTTTCAAGTGTTGATTGTATCTAAATGGATAAAACTTGCATTCGTTTGAAACTTCGGATGCAAGAACATGTAACATAGTGTGATATTTGCATCTAATCAAGATATTCAAGGGTCATGATTTGTCTTAAAACAATTATCTTTTGTTTCGTCATATATAAAAAATAAAATATGATAATATTATTATATAAACAAGACAACCTATAAAGTGTAATAAACCTTTTTAATTAAAAAAAGCTTTTTAAAAGCTTAAGTCTCACCTTTTTAGTAAATAGTTTGGGCCATGTCCTGCCTTTGGCATGCCAATCAGAGGCCCCTATTGGTCACTTGACTTATTTTCACTCCTAGTTGGAGTTGGTCCTGTTGAGCAACATTCAAGTTTTGTGAATAAAAAAACTTAAGTTGAAAAATGAAATCTTATTAAAAATGATTAAGTCAACTCTTTCGACCAATATTAATAAATGAATATTTCATATTAATAAGAGAGAAAAGATAGCACAAAATTTCACAAGTGAACTAGTCTCCCACTCGAATCAGTAGTGGGAATAGTTATTTTAGTAGTAGGAATAGTAGTTTCGTTGGTTTTAATATCAAAACCAAGTTACGAGCCCAACATGGCCCAAAACCCTAATTCATTGCAACACACACCCAAACCAATACCTTATAAGCAAGTCTAACCCTAGATCAGTCTTTCCCTAAACCCCAAACTGAGAGACTCAGGGCTGCTGCGTCCTTCGATCCTTCAGCAATGGTGAGTGCGCTTCTTATTTTTTTCACGTGTTTGATTGTTTCTTCTAATGCGCGAGTTTTAACCTAAAATTTGTGCACATTGAAGGTTTACGTGAAGGCGCAGAAATCAAAGGCCTACTTCAAGAGGTATCAAGTCAAGTTCAAGAGAAGAAGAGGTATTCGCATTCGTTTATTTCTCTTCGTTGTGTTCAATGCTGCGCTATGCGTACTCTCTTTATAACGGCGATATTTGTTATCTGCAGAGGGAAAAACCGATTACCGTGCCAGGATTCGGTTGATTAATCAGGACAAGAACAAATATAACACCCCGAAATATCGCTTTGTTGTTCGTTTCGTATCCTTTTGTTAACGATATCTTATGTTAATTTATGCTTGAAGACATGTATTTTAGGGGAGGAATAATGAGAATTGATTTTGGTTATTGCTAGGTAAATTTGATTTTGTCTCAACCTCGATTTGCTTAGAAATTATAAATAGTAGCTTTTGCTATGGTTGGAACATTTCTATTAAGTTTTATGACACACTCTTGTTGATAATAAATTTAACCAAAATCTTTTTAATTTAAAATCAATGTTGTAAACGTTCATTGGAACATATTTTTTATGTACTTCAAATCTGTTTATTCTTTTATTTATGGCTTGAGGATTGCACATGTAAACCTTGACCTGGTTTTTAGAGCAACAAAGACATTGTTGCACAAATAATATCTGCTAGCATTGCTGGCGATATTGTTCTTGCTGCAGCATATGCACATGAGCTGCCACGATATGGTCTTGAAGTAGGGCTTACAAATTATGCTGCAGGTACTTTGTTCATGAGAAATTCCTTTTCTCACTTAGGTTTTTTTATGTTTATCTTTTGTCTCATGCTTGAGTATCTGTGTCCAGCTTATTGCACTGGTCTCCTGTTGGCCCGAAGAGTCCTCAAAACACTTGAAATGGATGAGGAGTATGAAGGAAATGTTGAGGTATTTATGAATTTGCTATGCTCTGTGTATGTGCAACTGCGTGCCTTTCTCCCAGTTTTGTATATTAATTGGTTGTATCCTTTTTATCAGGCTACTGGAGAGGACTATTCAGTGGAACCTGCTGAGAGCAGGAGGCCATTCCGTGCTCTCCTTGATGTTGGTCTTGTTAGGACTACAACCGGCAACCGTGTCTTTGGTGCCCTTAAGGTAATCTATCATACTCCAATG
>PYAF01002131.1:1964095-2026502 GCA_007407185.1 Glycine tomentella
ATTGAGTAACATTTAGAAATACCTTATCTCCAGCAGCAAGTATTATGAGTTGGCCATCTTCTGCAGGCTTCTTGCTACCCGAAACAGGACCTTCAAGGAAGTAACCGCCTTTTGCTTTGATAGCCTGTGGAAATCAGGTCTGTCAATGACAACTTATCTATGGATTCCATTTGAAAGGTTGATTAGGTAAAAGTTTTACCTAATCAGAGAACTTACATAAAACGTGTAATGCAACCACCATCTTATGCACATAGCAGGAACAAGCGTATACAACAGTGAACCTTGAAGCCGTGCATACAACACATGAATACAGAGAACTACCGTATATTTATTTACTTATTGAGGGTATGAAATTGCAGATATTCTATGATTCTACAGCAAGAATTTGCAAATAATGTAATATATTGAATTCCCATCACATTTATGAGATTGGGAAAGTTTAACTTCATATCAAGTATAACTCATCCAAACAGAAATCCCCAGTACTATAGACTTCCCAGCTAATTTAACATCATTTATACAGAAATTTTGAATGGACAAATTCCAAATAATGACTATAATCATAAACTTATAATTAGATAAAAACTTGTGTTGCAAGATACTGGAAAAATAAGATGTCCCCACAATGTGAATTACAAACTACATTACATTCTCATTTCAATCTAGGGAAAGGAGAGAAGAGGCAGAATTAGAGTAACGCTTTTCAGCTATGAAACACTTATGATAAGGATGAAATAAAATACAGAACAAATATGATTTAAATTTTCACAGAAAATACCTCGAGCAACATGGAAAATGATGTCAAGCAACATTAGCAATTACAGCCTCTGTTTGATTTACAAGTTTCTCTTTAACAACAGGGAGCAATAGCAAAATTTTGTAAAAGTAGCTTGCTTAAGACATGACTACATTTTACACATATCACAAGCAGAAGAATTCTCAAACAGAGAAAAGAAAATGTAATTAATTTTGAATTTGAATGAAGGGAAAATAAATCGTAACATCAGCCAGGAATACCAACCTCAGATATTTTGGAAGATGTATCAACATCAACAGTTGACATGTCAATATAACCTTTTCCATTAATATGCTCAAGAACACCATCCTTATCAAACACAACCTAGATATAATCACCACAAACAGAATTCAAATAAGAGAGCAACATAAGAAGTCACGTGTAAAAATAATAATCACCACCACTGACCGATAAAGCAGCCGAAGGGTCAGATAAGATTGCAATTGTATACTTGCATTTCTTGACTACAGTTGCTGGGGTTTCTCCAACTGAAGCACCATGTTGCACGAGTTCATCACACTACAATTAGACATTGCAACAAACATGAGTCAGGATCTGAGTGCAGGACACAATGGCAGAGTATTCAAATTAAATGTTAGTGAGGCAAGGCTTGTATTGAGCGCTTCATAGTTTAGATATAACAGTAAATTATAATTTACTACAAGGTACATCTTATAGGGATCTAGATCCTCTAAAATGAGTTACTCACTTTAGAGGGTAAAGTAAGCAATCTCAGTCGTTGACGAAAAAATCAATAGTTGATATTACGTGTACTTGTATAATGTAAGGTACCCAAATCCCCCCTTAACTGTAATAACAATTAAATCACAGATAACAGCACAAATGAAAGTAACAGTGTATATTCCTCAAAATACTTCAAATCTCAGTTACGTTCTCCTCTAAAAAAAGCAACAATATATAAAGGAAGAAATCAAAAGACAACTGATAGTCTAGAAGGATTAAAGAGCTCCTAGTCTCTCCCAGTTCACCAATCGGTGCCCAAATTGTCTACACCTTCTTCCCCATTTCCCCTTGCTGACTCAGCATGCCCAATTATTTTCATATGACCAAAAGCTCCAGTAAGGGGAAGGGTATTTTTCCTTCTGTACACTTCCACTTTAGCTGGGTTCTTATCATATAACAAACCATGAATGTGCCATAATATCAACTGTTGATTTTCTCATCAACAACTGAAATCACTTTACCCTTAATTACTTTAGAAGAGCCAGAAATCCATTTGATAAAGTGTTCAATACAATACACAATTTTGTCATCCCACTAATCTGATATCATCTAAAAGCACAATTTTTCTTACTAAGCCGCTCGGCCTTACAAAATACCTGGAACCATGGCTCAGCACATAACTTTTTGTATATCTTGAAGAATGATAATGGCATATGAGAAGAAACTATACTGTAGAACCCCAAATTAAAATAGAGAGAAAAGGTTATGTATTTACAGTGTAAGTTGTTGTTGACTTTTAAAATAATTATCTTAAAGTAATATAAAGGATGATTTGTGATTGGATAAAACTGAATTCTATAAAGATTAAACTCATTAAATAACACAAAAATGCACAAAATTGTCTTAACAATAACAATCAACCTATTATGGAGAGAAATCATCACAAGGTTACACACACACAAATCATCACAAAGGCAAGTAGTAGAATGAGCAGCATATATATGAAAGTATAAACCTTGGAGAGCGTTCTGTTCCAAACAGTGACCTTGAAGCCATGGCGTAGAAGATTGATTGCCATAGCCTTGCCCATTATCCCCAAACCCAAAAATCCAACCTCCATCTCTCTCACTCTCTTCTTCCTCCCAACTTCTCAGGAAAGGCGCTTCTTTTAGCAGCATAACACAACAAATATCAGCATCAGTGTCATTATATATAAACAACATATTTTTTTGTAGTGACTATTGTTTGGTAAGAAAATGGCTAAGATAATCTCATGTTATTATTTTTTGTAATATTTAAAAGCTGTTAGTTTATAAAAATCCTAGGAATTATGAGAATGAAAAACTAGTATTTTTTTTTTATATTATTAACTAATTAAAAGTTGACTCTTCTGTATTCCACCAAAAAATAAAATTAACCAATTAAAAGTTATGTTAACTAATAATGTTTTTAAAGTAAAAATATATTTATTTATTTATTGTGTTTATGGGTTTTTTATAATGTTTTTTTATATACTTTTATATTGTGTTAGGGGAATTATGATTGGTGGAATTTCCATGTCAGAGTCACTTCCGACGAAATGGGGATGCCAGACAGACGGCGTTTATCGTTAGTACTGTATTGTTTTATTTTAACCTTTTTATATGTGTTAGGCTTTGAGATGCAGGGGGAGGGGGTTTCTTAAGTGTAAAATATTATTACTAATTTACCATATGACAATTATTATAAATTACTTACTAAGAAAAAATTATTCTAGTCTGTGCCTAATTACCAGTTTTAAAAAAAAATGATATTTTAGATATTCAACAGAATTGCAAATAGGTCCTTAACAAACACTAAAAAAAAATCAGTCTGGTGTTTATTAGGCTTTTGCCTTAGGAATTAGATGGAAAAAAAATCATAAATTCAATATATTTATTTCACATAATCTTTTTACATTTGTAATATTATTCTAAAAATATAACATGAACATATTATTGTTGATTATTTTTTTTTTAAAAAATATGTTTGATTACATTTTAATATTCTAAAGAATAAATTTGAAAATTTAAAATAATTTAAACAAAAAATAAATAAATGGTAAAGTTTCACGTGCATTAACAAATTATCACATTCACATGATAATATCATTTTTACACTCCTCCTCGCTTGAATAAAAATATTAAAAAATATGATAAAAAGGAAAATTATAACATTCTCAAAATTTAATAATACTTACGAATGTTTTTTTTTTTTAACTTGTAACAAACATGAGAATTATATTCTCATCATCATGTTTCCGAGAATGTAACATCATTCCATGAAACAAATTTTTTCTTTACATGTGTTCAAAAAATATAAATATATTAGGATCATTAATGATTTTGTGTCTTTTAAATAATTAGGTGTAGTTCTTTTATAAAATAAATGAATGTCAGCGAAAAAATTATGATAACTTGGTGTACTCAAATTTCCCCCTTATCAATTTCAATCATAATTAATAATAAAATATCTTCGCCACAAAATAATCCAAAATAATCTTAAATCCAAAAGGCAAAAGCCTTTTAATCATAATTACAACAAAATCTCTGTTAGAGGAAGCGTTAATTGGATGTGATATTTTCTTATTCCTGAGGTATTGGTACCCAAGATATAACAATGACTTGATGTTTCAAGACGTAAATTGAAATTGTTGAATCAATAACAAAATTTTAAAAAAAAAGTATTTTTCGTCTATAAATGAAACATTTGAAATCTGTTTTTATAAAAGAAAAATTAATATACTTTTTATTCTTATAAAATTAAAATGTATTATTTTTTACTTTAATTAGACTTGACGAATTCAAACTAAGTTACTATGTGTGTTTACTAAAAATAGATGTGTTTTATTTTTTTATAGGATCTAAGGATTGGAGGTGGTGACTGTGTGGTGAGGTCCGGTTCCTTCTGATGGTGGTTGTTATCGGTGGAGGCGTTAGGATGGTGTTTGGTGGTGGCTGACATGAGTTTAGGAAAAAAGGATTATTTGCAAAAAAATAATAAAAATCTTATAATTTGTTATGATTTTTAACATCTAAAAATTGAAATAAAAAGGTCTCTTAAATTTGAAATAAAAAGGTCTCTAAAAATTGAAATAAAAAGGTCTCTTAAAGAGCTCGTTTTCTTTTAGAGGTGCTCTCTCATGACAATTGACAACATTGTTTGGCCTCTCCCTCTGTTGCTTATCTTTTACTAGTTACTAAACCCTACAAGTTGCCCTAATGACTAATTGAAGACTGTTTTTGAAATGGTTCATAATGGCATTAAACCTTCTTCACTATATATTTTCTGCCTTCTTAGTAAAAGCAGCAAAAGACGGCATTTAATGCATGTATCAAAATCTCATAATTCATATAATGGATATTGCCAAACATAGAGTATCAGAAGCTTTTTCATGTCAAGATTTTCAATGTCTTATTGAACAACTTTGTTTATATTAAAAGATCCTCAATCTTGTGTTATGTAATGAATACTGAATAGTGAGAACTGAGAAGGTAAGTCCTATTCAAAGAAAGTAAAGATAGAGATCAATAAGAGATAATTAGGCTTTACTTTTACCAGTACATGCCGCAAGGTTTGAGTTGATCAGATTCTTTCCATTATCAGGGGGCAAAGAAAATTGTTGCCGAAGGAGGCAAAATTCCTAAAGTGGCTTCTATGCTACGAAAGATTCCTGGAATTGGAGAGTACACTTCTGGAGCCATTGCTTCTATTGCATTCAAAGAGGTGGGCAGTTTCTGCAATTTTGGTTCCGGAAAAGTAACTATTGGCTATTGCTCATGCTTTAAATTATCAGGTTGTACCTGTGGTTGACGGAAATGTGGTAAGGGTGATTGCTACACTGAGGGCTATTTCTGCAAATCCAAAGGACCCAGCAACCGTGAAGAGATTTTGGTGAGTTTATGTCATCTAGAATAAATTATTCATCACTAAATGGATAATCTTGGATGGAGAAACTTTTGAAAGAAAGAAACTTTTAATGAGGAGACACAAGCCTGACATGAATAATTGAAAAGATTGAACTTTGAATTTCTTATCTTGCTTGATTTGTCTCTAAATAAGGTGTGCTTTTAATTGGTTGTGCCCAAGGTACATAAATGGGTTGTTAGTACACCATAATTTTACTGATTTCTTATTGGCACAATCTATTTATTTTAAAATGAAGCTTTTATTTCTTTTCATTTACTTTTTTTTTTTGTGGGTTGGAATGGAGATTAAGGAAATTAGCAGCTCAGTTGGTTGATCCTGTTCGTCCTGGGGACTTCAATCAGGCTCTCATGGAACTGGGGGCAACTGTATGCACCCCTTTGAACCCAAGCTGTTCCTCATGTCCTGCATCAGAATTTTGTCATGCACTATCAAATGCTAAACATGATAGTACAGTAGCAGTTACAGATTATCCTGTTAAGGGTGTGAAGGTTAAACAAAGATGTGATTTTTCTGCTGTATGTGTTGTTGAATTGGTTGGAGCTGAAACATTAGATAAAAACCAGTCTAGCAGCAAGTTTATTCTTGTCAAAAGGCCTGAAGAAGGATTGCTTGCTGGTCTCTGGGAGTTTCCATCTGTCTTACTGGATGGAGAAGCGGTTCCATTAGCTAGAAGAGAAGCAATGGATTACTTCTTGAAAAAAAATCTCAAAATTGACATCAGAAAGACTTGCAATATAGTTTTGAGAGAAGATATTGGGGAATTTGTTCACATTTTCAGTCACATTTGCCTCAAGTTGTATGTTGAATTGCTAGTGTTACAATTGAAAGGTGCAAGCCTCTTTCTATATGGCATTACAACTTGCTAGTTGGCTTAAGTCTTTTTATTTCTCCAGATCACATTTACTTACATAGATTATTCTGGACATTTATAATATGTTATCTTTATTAAATGACAAGTAACTAAATTTAATTATCTATTAATTGAAAGTAATGCAAGAACCATGAGCATCGTACGGTATATAGCCTATGGATTGATTGATGTGCATAAAAATGAACACAATGATCAGATTGTACTCATTAGGCTACTTTTTGTACTAATGTTAACTATTTTCTTCTGGAAGGAGGAGTAGATGATTTGTTCAAAAGCCCGGACAATAAAACAACTTGGAAGTGTGTTTACAGCAATGCACTTTCTAGTATGGGACTGACGACCAGTGTAAGAAAGGTAGTATGCTGCACTTAGCGACCTCACACCTTGTCTTTTTCACTCTTAACATTTGTAAATATGTAGGAAATACATAGCTCTTGTGTGTAAGGATTAGTTTAACACTTTCCTCAATTTTGATGGACCAAAGAGACCTTAACCACTATACTTTTGGTCTCATGCTTGTGCTTATGAGCAGGTGGAATGCGACCTTAATCACTGTCTTCAATTTGGAGTGGAGTATTACAAATATCCTCCAAATATGTTTAAAATGCCTCCCTTAAAAAAGAAATGCACAAATTCACCTTGTTTTAAGATTTAATATTCCAAAATTTCCCTGTAGTTTCCTCTTCAATGGGGTCTTTCTAACTTTGTCCAATTTTTAGGGGTATTTCATAGCTTCAGAACCTCAACTGGGATATTATTTTCACTCAAGGATATGTATTAGCATTTTAGATTTGGTCCAATTATCTCAACTACAACAATTGTTAAATATTTTTTTGGTTACATGTTATTGTACTGGATTGCCAGAGTGGCCTTTAGCAAATTCATTCAGTCCTAGGCTGCTAGTAAGCTTAAAAATGGTTAACCTAAATTTTTATTGCATAGCTGGCAGCCTCTTCATAGAATTCAGGTGAATAGAAGTTCAACTTGGCTGGCATGCAGCATACCCTCGCAGCAAACAAATTTTCTACCCTTGAAATAGCCATGTGAAACACAATTCATATGCTTAACTACTGTTATGTTATGTGTCCGTATTGACTGACCTCGATTTTAAATCCATTAAAATAGTATGTTGCAACAAGTGTATTAACATTAAAAAGTTAGAAAACACTGATCATTCTCTATTTCTGTTTGTTTTATGCTGTTTGTAACTTGTAAGAGAATTCAATATGCTAAAGGTTTAGCTTCTATGCAGTTAAGGATAAAATTTGAATTTCATTTTATTCTTCTTGCTTTATAGATACCATAATTTGTTGTCTTAAAATTGTCATACTGCTGCAGGTGTACAACATGGTTCAAAACTTCAAGCAGAAAACTCTTCCTTTTAACCATGTGCCAACCAAAAAGAGAAGTAGAACGACCACAAGAAAATAGCCTAGAGGATCAGATTTGCCGCATTGTGCCTGCTTATTAATTTGCTGTACTTAAATGGAAAAATGGTGTAATACTTGTCTTGCATTTATTCTAAGTAAACTGCATTTTTAATAATTTAACGTATTTTTTCCCGTTTGATATGTATAGCAATGTGACTGTATGACTCTTGATTATCTTTACCACACTGTTATGCTTCTGCCTTCTTTTATGATTCTATTTGGTTTGCACAACCAACAAATGATTATGAGAATATACAAGATAAAAAAAATACTGAGATTGTATAGAAAATTATATACAAAACAAATTTTTGTTGTCTTTTGCCTTCTGCTTAATTTTAAGGTACCAATTTATCTTAATTTTGTATTGAACTTGGACAGAATTATCAGCAAGACATTGCATGACTTAAACAAGGTCATTTAAAGAAGCAGCGTTAATCAAAATATTTTGGCTAACTAAAAAAAGAAAAAGAAAATTTCATTTCTCATAATCTGTTTTTTCTCATTATTTTCACTTATAAATTTATTAATAAAAATATGCTTTAATTCTAAACATTTCACAAGCAATTATAATTTAAATGGTTATATGTAAATTTTTTTTTATGAAAGTAACTTAAATTAAAAGACATAAGCATTTTAACAGATTTTTAAGTTGAAAGAAAGTTTAACGTGTATCCAAGAGAATAGATTATAGGATTTTCCTCGTGATATATATAGCGGAGTTATACAAGTACAACTAACATTTAATTGACACCCTCTTTGTATTTTAGTGAAAATACCACACTAGAAAGAGGTGAGAAATTTATTGGAGAGGCGTGTAGAAAAAAATAGTAAGAAAACAATAAGGTGAAGAAAAGGCTATAGACTCCTAGTTTTTTATTTGTCTATAGCAAAATTCTATTATACACGGTTGAAACTCATTCATAGATTCATTGCCACTTGTGGTCACTATTTTTGCCACTCCTAGTTTTGTACTCTAGTGTTCCGAGTTTGTGTAGTATTTATTTATTTTCTCTCTTAAATAGATAGATAGAAGAAAAGGCTTCAAAACCAGTGGTACATATTATCTCACGCACCATGTGGATCAGAGGGTTCTTTCATTTTGTTCCTCCCACGCATATTTTCTGACCAAAACCATTAGCAAACTAGTGACAGAAAAAAATGGTTGGTGACTAAATAGAAAAAAATAAAAAAGAACACAATCAAAGCATTAAGAGAGAGGAAGAATGCAAATGGCAATTTTGTTAAGAGGAGGAACACTTGGAGATTCTAGCTTTCGTTTGTGTTCATTAACATCAACTTCTACTTTGCATGTCTCCCAAAATGTTGCCATACCCACCTCATCATCATCACCAATACTACCTTTGGTATGTCTCTGTGATTATTCAGGTTCAACTCTAATAATTTGTACATATTAATTAATCTAATAAGAAAATATTATGTGGAGTGTTATTTACTTCTCTTCATTTTAATAGCTAATCTTTAGTTGTAGCTTTCAGTTTTTTAAGTTTTGGATGAGATAATACTAATGTAATGAACTTGCACAACTGAAATATTAGGTTATTTCAATTATACCAATATATATTTTTTTTGGTTGAGGTAACTAATTGATTAGTTTCTTTTCAATATTTGTTCTTCTTGTGTTGCAGATTGCAAGTAAATTTAAAACGGCCAGCAGAAACAGAATTACCTGCTCTGCTGTTCAAGAATCATCTCCTAGCACAGCAGGTGTGTTTCCGCATTAACGCAATTAAAAGTTTGAAACTTTGGTTTCATTTACTAGTTATTAATAATTTTGCACTGGAAGGATTAACTATGATTAGTATAATAATTGAAACTGTTATTGCAATTTCTGGTCTTAGCTACTACTGCTGAAACAAAGGAGGAGGTAAAGGAAGCCCCAAAAGCCGCAGCACCGGCAAAGAAACCTCCTGCTAAAGCTCCAGCTAAGCCTCTGCCTCAGATGATGGAGGAGGATGTGATCCCTTCATTGAAAGCAACATTTGAAGCCCAAGAAGATTTCTCAAATATTGAGCTGGTCTTCAAGGACAATAAGGTTAGCCAATTGCCACATTCACATAACTGTCTTTGTAATGATTGCAATTTAGGCTGCATAGCGAGGTAGTCTATTCCCCATCCTTTAGTCCCAGTTATGAGTCCCACCTTAAAAAATTATTAATAACCAGTTAAGTAGAAAAAAGAAATTTAATGTGATACTTAAGCCATGAAACTCTTTCACCTAATGAACTAGTCTTTTGATTGAGTTCGTCTTCTGTGTTTAAGTCATAAAAATTGGTGCTTTCATTAAGAGTTGGGTTACTGAAAGACCTACCTATGGCTGGTTTAAGGTGGCAATATATCAAATACTGATAGGTGAGTAAAGTCACCAAAGAAAAAAAGGACTATCATCAAATCAGTGGTCACAGTGTACTCTTAAACTATGCGGCAATGTTATGAGTCCCACATTAAGTAACATATAAGAAACTTAATGTGATAATTAAGACATGAGAGTATGGGACTCTTCCCCATCTAAGGAACTATTCTTTTGGGAAACCTACTTAAGTCATAACACCACCCCACTAATTTCAGCCAGTTTTCTGAACCCAAACTCAAATTAGAAAGCTCAATGAAGTGTGTCTTCATAAGCCTGCTCTTATTTTAAAAGAATAATGTTGCATCCTTTACAATTATCTTTCTGTTAATCCTCCTAATATTTAATGAAGTACTAAATTTCAAAGTAAAAATATTTAATGAGGATTACTAAGAAAATCTTTTAGAAGGATTAGTGAGAAAATGTTTTAAGAAGGATATAGAGTTATTCATTATTGCATTTTATAAAGCTTGACATTACTGAGAAATTCTTAACGTTTTGATTGGGTTATAATTGACAGTTGGAAGGTTCCTTTTTGAAGAAAGGCAACCCCTATTCATTTTGGGCCTTCTTTCCCACAGGAAACCTTATTGGTATGTACATGTTTCATTGAGAAAGTAGTATCACACTAACATTTAGTTAAATGCACAAGTAAATAATGAGTTAGCATCATTCTGTTCTTCCATTGAACAGGTCCAAAGGGGTTTTCTCTGTCATCGTATAACTCGAGAGCAAGCACCGTTGAGCCATTTCTCATTGATGAGAAGAAGATCACTGCAAGACACATTATCTTTTGGGTTGAAAAACGTTTGGCAGCACAGGGGATCATTCCTGTATGGAAAGATTAGTCCCTTAACAATGAAATTATACTTTGGTTGCCAATGGTCATGTAGCATACATACAATTCAATATTCTATTGTTCCTTTCATTAATGACTATGGTATACAAAGTGGTTGTGTTGGTCAATGTGTAATTGTACATGTCTTATATCATAGAACATTTTGTTGATGAATGCACAAGTTTTTGATGATTCGGTAACAAGACATTTTTTTAAAAATCTCATTTCACTTTTTCCATGACCTAACCGGTACGTGCAAGAAAACATATTCTCAGAGATATTTCAAAATATGTTAGGAAACCAAAAACAGAGTATGAGAATATAATGGTTTTGTTATTGAATAATGATTGACAAGCAAGAAAAGGAGAGTAAACTGAGAGTTCCTCCTTCATAAATCAGAATGTCTTTCCTCTTCTAACCAACCTATAATTTCATTTTTATTTTATTAATGACGTATCTAAGTCTTGGTGCATCTACATTAATCTCCGGCCACTAGTCTTTGCCTTGATCCTGCCAAAGAGAACAAAAACATAGATCCTAATTTATTGGATGAAATATGCATAATCTATCATATTAAGATGCGAAGAAACGGACGTAATTAGGTAGCTGATGGAGAGAAGAGTGATTATTATTATATGATTATATACATTGGATTGGATTTTGGAGATTCTCCTTTTATGAGAGATTTAGTATAGGTTAGATTTGATTATAGAGAATTGACTTTGAATATATTTTTATATATTTAATTTTATGTGAGAGCAGAATTTAAAATTAATTTTAAATAATTTTTGTATTGAGTAAAAAAAATTTATAATAAAATATTCAAACATAAATCACATTATTTTAAAATTAATTTAGTAATATTCATCTAAACACTAACTTTGACATAAAAGGATTGAGATAGGGGCAGCTGAGGAGAGAAGTGGTGGTGTATCCAACGAAGAACATAACAACGGAGGCAACACCCTTCCTTCCTTCTTGCACCAAGATAAGTGTGCACAACAACCTACTACCTTTTTATTTTATTTTGGTGAATTCAACAACCTACTACTAATAACTAGTACTTCCGAACTTGTTGGAAAAGAAAACTTCAAATACTAACAAATTAATCACTTCCGAACTTGTTGCAGTACCCAAGATATCTAATCCTGAAAATTGTGTTTTTTTAACTCCTTTTTAAGATTGTGTTCTTTTATTTGTTTTATTTTTTTTTAGATTCTTTTTCTATTTGTATTTTCTTTTTATCTTTATTTTTATAACTCTTAAGAGAAGGATGAAAAAATTTCGTGTAATTTTGCATTTTATTTTTAATTTTTTTTATGCAGTTAGTCCAGTTTTTGTTACAACTTTCTTATATTGTTTTTTTCACATTTTTCTTGGTTTATTTCGATAAAATTGAGTGTTCCTAATTGATGATGGCGGCTACACCGTCATTTCTTCCTTGTTTTTTCCTATCATTTCTCTATTCAGCCTCAAAGTGTTGCGTCATATAGCGAGGATGCTGTCATTACACTATCAAGGTTATTATTTAAAAAATTAAAAATAATATTAAAATTTTGCAGTAACTAAACACCTATTTAACCAACTAAGCTATAATTCCTTGGAAGTATCACCGTCAAACATGGGCATTTATTTAAAGATTACTCTTGCGTTTAGGTTTAGGATTTGTTTTTTCTTCTTTATTTGATTATTATTTTTCCGATTCTGATTAGTAGTTTCATTTCATTTTTGCATTTCATTTTTTTTAATATGTTTACGTAATTTCTTCATCTCACTTTTCACAAATTATTAAGCAGAAATATAGATTGGATTTTAAAGTAGAAACAAAAAAAGTCACCGATGACAAATCTATATTTTTACCTAGCTTTGAAAATATAATTCGTGTAGAATATAAGAATTTGGGATAACGGTGGTGTAACTGGTATTTTACTGTACTTTACTTTCACTCATTTAAACTATATTTTCTTAATCCACAAATAGGCATACAGTGTGTGTTTGTTTTTCCGTGTCACATCTCCCAATCCTTAGTTTCTATGCGGTTTAAAACAAATTGCATGAAATTTTAAAAACTTCAATTTGTATTATAATCAAAATTATTAGTATAAAGTAACAAAGATAAGTCATAGATGAATTACTGCACCACCCTGCTGTTTGGTCCCTTCAATTTTCATGTAAGAGGATCAAATTTCATTAAAATTTGATAATAATAATACAAGGGTGTTAAAAGTTCAAGCTCATGGAACTGAGCAACCAAAGCATAATATTTAATAATAACATAACATGGTAAACTTCACTTCCAAATCAAAAGAAGAATAAATAAATAAATAAAAGCCTTCACTTAGTTTTTTTCATTTTTTACTCACAAATTTTAACGTTGCCTCAGTGTTATGGTCACTTCCTCTACGGACATGTTGAATCAAGCATGAATCCCCTTAGAACCTAGCTAGAAGAAATCATTTCACTGGAGCTGAAAGTGTTATATAGCCTTCAACCTGCCAAAGAGTATAAAAGTTTTTTCAATACACACTTACAGTTAATTAAATCTGAGCAATCATGAAACATCATCAAAAGAATTAAAACTAATTGCAACAGGAAAATATCTCTCTACTCAAATTACTAGCAGAAAATACGGCTGTGTTTAGACGTAAAGAACAAATATTAACTTAGTGTGACTTTGGGTGATTGTTTACAAAATTGATGATTTAGGTTAAAATTGATTTTGAAGTGAAGTGGTTTATCTTTTAACATTTTTATTTTTAAAACAAATTACTAATAACACTTAAAATTAATTATTGATGTAAAATTAAATCTTAATTTAATGTGAACTGTGAAGTAAAATATATAAATATTTATCTAAATTTTGGTGTCTTTGAAGTGTATGATACATAAATTTAAATTCTAGGTTAGCACATAGAGAAGTTCAAGTATTAACTATAGTATTGAAAAAAAGTAATAAAAAAACAGAGAAATTCTACAATACTGGAAAATTTAAGGATTTTAATACTTTTAATTTTTTTTTAACCGATGGTTAAATGAGTTTCAATTCAATGAAATTCACTCTTGGTGTGCCCGAAGTCATTTTAGTGATTGTCCCAAACAATAACTGTATCAAACTCCTTTTTCCGGCTACCATATTTACACTCAAAGAGATAAAAGATTGGTGGGACTGAAAAGAATGTAGGCAAAACTCACGATGCATACTGCAAAACAAAGATGCACGAGTGAAAGAGATATAAAATTAAGAAAAATCTTTTAAAAAAACATTAAATAAAAATTTCTCACAATCTAAATAATAATACTTGAAATATTCTCATATAGTTATACTAATTTATATAAGGAGAGAAAATTACGTATTAAGGCTGAAATAAAAGAAGATGATTCTTTGGAGACTCCGATTCTGGCTTCGAGAAGACGAACTTCGCGCTCCATGTGAGAAATCAACATCTTCTCCATGTGAGAAAATTTAAATTCGATTTAATCTAATCAATTCAGTTGGATTGTTTCTCAGTTTTAATCTTTATTTCTATTTGAAAATATGTTTAATAAATGATAAGATATATAATAAATATATCTTTTTGAATATATACTAATTTTTGTCTTACACAATTTCACGGTTCATTTCATACTTTTACACAAATATTTAATAAAAAGTATTTTTAATTACAGGTATTTTTATAAATAAGTATAAGTTATAAAATGTATAAGAAATAAAAATAAAAATATGAGTGGTATGATAAATTTATAAATAAAAAATTATATGTATGTCTAATTTCTATTTGAATTGGATTCGATTAGTTTTCAAAATCAAATTCAATCTAATCGAACAAAAATAATTTTTTTTCAATATATTCAGTTTTTGATTTTTTTTAGATTGGTTTTTTTATTTATTAGATTAGATCAATATATCAACATTGCAACAACTAATCATGTCCTATGTATAGAGGAAGTTATAGAGGGAATTCTCAATTGCTCTTATTGATACCACAAACTATTTATGGAGCTTGTGACAAATGATTGATAAGAGATAAGATGATAAGAAATATAATTTAATTTTATCTAAGATGTGAAAATGAGATAAAGATCGATAAGACCCATCCTAATCTAATTAAAGTTGTAAAAAATAAATATTGATAAGCTTTATCTTAATCGAATTGCAAGTAAAACATAACCCACACCTACTCTTGAAAAGAAAGAAAAAAAAAACATTTACTGATAAAGAAACAAAAGGATTACTGACAATTTTATTCTTTAACTTCGGGTTATATTTTTTTACTTCCTGAAATTTAAATTTGTTTTTTTAAATAAAATTATTTTTTAGTCTCTAAATTTAAAAATTACACTTCTTAGTCTTTCATGTAATAATACAAATTCTAGTAGTTAAAAATTAAAAATTAAAATATGTTTTTAATTCTTTAAATTTGGATAATACTTTTTAATCCTTAAAAAATATTTTTATTTATTCTTCAAATTTTTGAAAAGATAATTTTAGTCTCTTTTTGTTAATTCTATACATAGTTCATACTTTATGGTTGTTTTTAATAATCAATTTTTTTAAAATGATTATGACAATTTTAAATGTTACTCATATGATTTGGTGACTTTTTTTTTACATATTATGATGATTTAAAAGAAGAAAAATAAAAGCATGAATGTGAAATTATTGTGATTTTTTACATTTTCTTGTGATTTTAAATTGTCACAAATCATTTTAAAAATTAAATTAAAAATTATTTATGATAGTGTAAAATCGTCACAATTTGTGATACCATTAACATAAAAATGAAAGGGACTAAACGTAGCTTTTAAAAAATTTAAGGGACTAATAAAAATATTTTTTTAAAGGACTAAAAAATAATTATCTAGTTTGAAAGGAGTAAAAATGTATTTAAACCAAAATTAAAAATCAAATTCTAGCAACTAAAAACTGTTGCAAGTTACCTATTTACAATGGGAAGACTAACATAAGCCATTTTAACATTTTGGGACTAGAAAAAGTAAATTTAAAATTTTTTGTGATGATTTTCTAATTTGTGACCCTCAAATTTTGGGACTAAAATAATTTTTGTGATGGTTTTATAAAAACATAAGAAATAAAAAATATAAAGGTCAAAGCAGTTATGTCTTAGCGCTGATGTCAGTTAAATATGTATTGATTGAAATTGGTTGAAAGATGTCTCGATTGATGTTGATTAAAAGATGTTCTAGTTAAGGCTGAGCTAAATATGTAGATGCCAAGTCAAAGAGACCTCAACCTCGATTAGAAGATTCCGTAGTCAAGGTCAACTAAAAGATATCCAATCAATGTGGAGCCAAAGATGTCCTAGCCTATGCCAAGCCAAAGATTCTCCAAATCCAATTAACGTCGAGTTGAAGATGCCTTGTCCAAGGTTGAGGCAATTATCTCTAGCTAAGGTAAAAGTAAAGATACTTTGATCAAGGTCGGGTTGAAGATATTTTAGTCGTGACCAAATTCAAAATGTCTTGATTGAAACCAAGTTGAAAATGTTCTAGTTAAGGTTGATGTGAAATTGCTTTGATTGAGGTCGGGTTGAAATTACTCTAATCAAAAGTTAAAAATTATGTTTTGTGAACAAAAACATCATTCTTGTAATTCTTATTAATATATATGAAAAACTACATATACTTCCTTCTTTCCTATTTATAAGACTCAAGTTTGAAATGATATTTGTGTTTTTTTTATAAAACTCAATGTGCAATGTTCTTTGCATTAATTATTTTTAGATTAGAAATACCATCATTAAAAGAAGAAAGAAAATTTATTGACACGCCATTAGAAGAGAGAAAAATATTAATGACATGGATAATTTTGAATTAAGATAAATTTATTGTTATACAATAAATTACCTATTTTTCTTAATCTTGATATATTAGGTAATTGAATTTTATATATAGGAACAAATGAAATACAATTTAGAGTAATGATGTTTGAAAGCCCCTTTAATTTAAACACCCAACAAACATATTTCATTTTCTCTATTTTTTTTTATCATATCATAAATATATATTCTTTGTCTCATTAGTTGTCTAATGGTAGTATTTTGAGTGTCCATTTGTCTTTTTCCAATAATTTAAAAGAAGATCCAAGTTCTTTTATACCAAGTAACAGCTAGACCAAATTTTATTATTAAATTAATTAAAAATAACACTATATGAAATATAAGTATTATTTACTATTAAACATATTATTATATATTTAATAATTTTTTTGTCATATATATTATAGTAATATATTTACTATATTCATTTAATAATACATTTATTACATTCATTATCACTATAGTTAATTTCATAATATTTTTTTGTTAGACATATTGTTTAGGTTAAAATATGTTTTTTCGTATTTATAAATATCAAAATATTTGTAAATTGTTCCTACAATTTTTTTTTAATGTTTTTCATTCTCGCAAATTGAAATGTGTTGTTTGTTTGATGCAAGAATAGGCTGGGACGATAGAGTTGAGAATGATGTCGTTTGGTATCGGGATTGAGCCAATGACCTTGATGAGGAGGAAGTCGCCGTTTGAGGTTGTCGTGGAGGTGAGAGGAGGAGGGGCTGAAAGGGTTCAATAGAGTAGAAAAATAAAGGGTGAATGAAGATAAGGAAGAAAGGCTATCATCGTATTAGATAGAGAAAGAGAATGGAAGCACGCATATCTAATTTGTAGTAGATACATGTTAAACAATTAGATTCATATTCGTCCATGTTTAAATCTAACTAAAAATCAACACATTTTAATTTTGGAAGACAAAATATATATAAAATAATTATAAAAAAATCTAAATATTTCAATATTTTATAGGAAGCAAAAATATATTTAATTTTTTTTTAATGATTTGCGTGAGTCATGAATCTTGAATATGTTTTAGCATATGCCCTGCATTAATCAGTTATGCCAACAGAGATCACGATTGGAGTTCCGTGCGAAACTCGAGATTGGTGCAATCATTTAAAAATGGCACACATGCCCAACTAACTCCCTTTCTTCTAGCTCTAGCTTAGCCTAAACTTGTCCATCCCCTCCTAATCCTATTTATTACCTCTGCACACCCAAAGTTCGGGAACGGTAAAGAACGATGCCTCTATTGACTTCGTGGCTGCTGCTGCTGCTGCCGATTCTCGTGTTGTTGGCGGCTGCGGCAACAACGCCTCCAGCACGTGCCTTACCGGTCGCCTCGTCGTTCGACGGTCAACGAGAGTTTGACTATTTCAAGTTAGCGTTGCAATGGCCCGGCACTTACTGCAAACGCACCCGCAGTTGCTGCCCCACCAATGGTTGCTGCAGAGGGTAATGTAGTTATTACCTCCTTTGTTCCTTTGTTCTCATTTTTCAATTTGAATATTTACTGATCACTGGAGTGCTTAATCTGTTTGTATTGTGCTTATAATTATGAAGGATTCAAAAACTTGTTACTGACGTTTGCCATATGATATGGATTTTTATTGTGCAACTTATGTGAAAGCGCTTCATAAGAGGCTGACATGTTTACGTTTTTTTTTCCAGCTCCAATTCTCCAACAGTATTCACCATACGTGAGTATCAAGTTTCAAATGCGCCGTTTGTTGTTGTGGAATACTGATTGCTTGTTGTTCTTGTTTTCGGTGGTGGTGATGTAAATTTAGACCTATTGGAATACCTATTGCTTGCTCATCTTGAATTTCACTACTTGCATTGACTATGTTCCGAGTTAAATTTTCCTTCTGAGGTTGTTGTTGTTATTGTTTTCGTACATTTCGATCGCGGGAATACTAATTGCATCTTTATCTTGAATTTCACTACTTGCATTGACTATGTTCTGACTTCCGAATTAATTTCTCCTTCTGATGTTGTTGTAAATTTAGACCACATGGAATACTTATTGCCTTTTTTTTTCTTGAATTTCGCTACTTGCATTGACTAAGTTCTTAGTTAATTTCTCCTTCCGAGGTTGTTGTTGTTGTAGTAGATTTAGACTGTGTGGAATACTTATTGGTTGTTTATCTTGAATTTCACTACTTGCATGGCCTACATCAACATCAACATTAACAGCACCTTTAACCCAAGTTAATTGGAGTTACTGGTTGATGAATCCAGTGATAAATACGAGGAAGTTGAAAAAAAAAAATGGAAGGAGAAGAGGAAGGGAAAGAAGAAATAAGATAAAAGAAAAGAAAGGGAAAAGAAGGAGGGAGGAGATGACAAAAAATGGATCATCTGAATATAGATATAACAACGGGTCTAACCCTCCACCAAGTTTATAGTTTTTCTCCATTCCGTTGTAAGACACATCATCCGCCAATCTATATCCCACTCCATTAAGTCTTATTTAACTACCTTTTCCTAAGTAAGTTTCAGTTTATCTCTACCTCTCTTTGTGCGGAACTCTTGGTAACAAATTTTTGTTCTTACGGGAGCATCCAGGAACCGTCTCATTATGTGTCCGAATCACCTTAATCTATGTTCTCTCATCTTTTCACTCACCGGTACTACTGCTACCTTTGGTCAAATATCTTATCCATCACATCCACTTTAACTCCTCATTTCTGCTACCCCTATTTTATGCTCATGTTGTCTTTGCTATTGCTTTTTTTTTTTTTCTTGAATTTTCCTACTTGCATTGACTATGTTCTGAGTTAATATCTCCTTCTAAGGTGTGAATCCTTTGTTGGGTCTAGAAATTTTTTTTGTAAAATTATACTAATATTTTAAGCTCATTGAGAAATTAGCTTTAGGTATGACTTTAAAATTTTTGTTTCCTTTCATCAATTTTTTTGTCTCTCATTTCTTCCTCATCAATTATTTTGGTTTTGTGAAAAATAAAATCTGTTTTGGGAGGTAGACAATATATTGATATTTTTTGCATATCTCTGTTGAGTGTTGAGTATGGAGGTTCCTGCAACAAATAGCTTAACAGGTTATATCTACATGTATGATAGATGGACTCTGGCCTGACTATAATGATGGAAGCTGGCCGTCCTGTTGCTCTGGATCTAGTTTTGATCCAAAAGAGGTATATTCCCCAACCTTAATTTGTAAAGCATTATATCACAAATGACATTTGCTGCTTTCATGCTTTGATTGAAATAAATTTGGCGAAGAATGAAACTGAATTACCTTTCAGACTTATACTGGAAAGTTCTAGCTATTCCTATTAGTTTTACTAGGTAATTAATTATAAATATTAACTGTTGATTGAAGAAATCCAAGACACTTTTTTTTTGGCTTTCGAAACTGCACTTTCTTAAATTTTTTCTGTGGTTAATTGTTTGTGTTTTGGTTGTGTTAGTGTTACTTTTATATACTATCAGAACTTGGGTATTCTATTAACTTAGTTGCATCAATTTTCCATTTCCAACGTTGTTTTATCTTCTGTGTAGATATCAACATTGACTAATGCTTTAGAGCAATATTGGCCATCATTGAGCTGTAGCAAGTCATCATTATGCCATGGTGGGAAAGGAACATTTTGGGCTCATGAGGTGGTTGTTGGAATTAATTAGTTGCTTATTCAACCTTTTATTATTTTGGATCCTAACTTTTTTTTTCCAATTGTGCTTCTGGGGCTATCACGTCTGGCTTGCATTGGCAGTGGGGTAATAATCTTTTGTAGCTTTTCTTGCTTACATGATTTAACGAGTGTATCCATTGTTTTTCTTGAGTAATAGTTGAGCTGTTTTCCTAAAATCTACTACTTGTGGAATGTGGATAGAGATGGTTCTATTTAGTTTTAAATTGGTACCGAACAAAGTGTTCAAAGCTTCAAATATATCTTTATTAGTAGTTACAGAATTTCTTTACTGACACATTTATTTGTTTATTATTTCTTTCTATTTAGTTTGAGTCAAAATGATACGTTTTCTTGTATTAATATTCCAATTTTCTAATATTGCAATTTCAATTGCAGAGAAACATGGCACATGCTCTTATCCTGTGATTCGAAATGAATATGATTATTTTCTGACAGTTCTGAATGTCTATTTCAAATATAATGTTACGGTAAGTTTGTAGAGTATAATTTTTTTTGTATTAGAAATTTCTTGTGGTTTCTGTAGGCAATGAGCTCATATGAAATAATGACAAAAAATACAATGATAGGTTAATAACTGGTAAATTTATACTTTTTTGGGGTCCACTGCTCATTCTCATTTTTCCTACAGATTAAACATCTAACTTGCTTTACTGAATACTAGTTGTTAGAAAATTAAAGGTCATTTCATGAAACTGTTAATTTTTACTTTTATCTAGCCAATCCCACCCAAAGAAACAGATAAAATTAGTATGCTGATTCATGAGTTGGTTTGGAGCTTATTCTGTTTTCAGTCTGACTACCACTTGTATTTGTTAAACCTTCGATTGTTAAGACCTGATACTTGCCTGCATATACATCGGGGCAGACTCTGACTAATGTGTTTTTCAACATTTTTTTCAGAGCGTTCTAAATGATGCTGGATATGTTCCCTCTAATACAGAAAAATATCCCCTTGGAGGCATCATCTCTGCCATTGAGAATGCTTTTCATGCATCTCCTCAAATAGTTTGCTCAAAAGATTCCATTGAGGAACTTTACCTATGCTTTTATAAGAACTTCCAGGTTTGAAATCTGCTCTATGCTTAATATATTCAGCACATAAGAAACTAAAATATGTGCAAATATTTGCCTTATTTACGTTAGGAGATTGGCATATTTAGATATCAATTGATGTGCTAAGAGCTAATTAGTTCAGTCTGTGGTAGCTGGTATTTATTTTCAACTATTGATAATTTGATACCACTATTTTACTCTCGGGTCAAATTTGAAGTAATACTGCATGAGCTATATGTAATAGTTGTGAGATCACTGAGATGTTATAGACCCATATGACAGAGACATTTAGCTTAATATTTATAAATGCTTTGGGAATTTGGTTTATTTTTAGAAAATGAAGAAATACCCTTCTGGTAAACAAACTTCCATGGGCATTTTGAGAGAGTCTCCATGACTTTGTACTTTAAAATTATATATTAATTCTATGATTTCATGTACGGTATCCTATTCAAATACAATAATTTGGCCATCATTATTCTAGAATATTGTCTGTTGTTTTGCAGCCACGAGATTGTGCTCTTGGATCTGACATTAAAATCGACATGGTTACTTCAAAAAAATCGTGTCCCAAATATGTTAGCTTGCCAGAACCGGTATCAGTGAGTAAGTTCAATACTGTTTCATCTTTATACTGGTATATGTGTATTGTTGTTTCAGTTGCTCTTAACCACCAAACTAGTTTGCTAAAAGTTACATATTAGTGACTGATGGATTAAGGATGAAGAGATGGTCTGTACTTCATTCTGGTTAGCATGTAATGAAGCATATGTTTGGAAACTGGCTACAATTCTACTGAACTTTGTGGCTAAATCTGAAATTGGTTGACCTGAGGCATGGCATTGGTCAGATTAATTTAATGTCAACCGATTTAAACTGTTGAGTATTTACACTTGGCAATGGCAGGTGGACGAAAATTGATTTGTTTATATGGATGTTTCTTCCTTTTGATTGATTAACAACAAGTGCACTTCAACATGCTGATTGTGCAGAACCAAAAAAAAAAAAGAAACATGCTGATTGTGACTTGATTTATACAAATGGCTGTCCTTTGCCATTGTGGAACATCTGAGCAAGAAACTTGATATCACTTTTCCACCAACATTCTAGATATCTGTAGTAGTGAGAAAGAAAGCAATTTTTTTTTGTTTCTTTCTTGTGAAAGAAGATATTTCATTGAAGAGAAAAATAGTACAACTAGGGGTGTGATAAAGAATCCTCCAAATAATCCTCAAAGTATGAATCAAGGCTTCCCCAGCCTTGCAAATCCAAGATTGCAACACCCTTGAAGCGGTCCTGGACATAAAACCACAGGAAGGCAAGAAACTGTTTTGGGAGCAAAGAAATCACTTTAAAACAGTTGTGCGTCCTTCTCCAACTGCCCCAGAATCCTTACCCTCTCACATAGATCACCTGGCTGAAAAATAACTAATAGAATTGGAATTTCTTTGGTTGGTATAATACTATAATAGCAATTATGGTGGTTAGTTTAAATACTGCTCAAATTTGTCAATACTAGCTGAATCCTGCTAGAGGATTGGAGTGAGAATCCCGGGGCTGAGGAAGAAGCCTATGGTATATATCTCCGAAATTCAAAGTTGAATGTTTTAAAATTGCTAGGGGCTGAGGAGGATGCCTATGGTATATATCTCCGAAATTCAAAGTTGAATGTTTTAAAATTGCTAAGTATACCTAACAACAGGGGCTTAACACATGCCCAGGTGTAAGGGGACTAACAATATGTCTAACAAGAGGAGATTCCTAAATATCCATGCATCTTTTAGATGCCTGGGATTCTAAGATGGTATTTAACTTAATTGCTAAATAAATTTACCTCTAATTCAAAATCATAGTGGAAAATAGATCGACTTGTAGGTGATTAGAAAGCTGATCTTTTCTTTAAAAGAAGGAGCTGCTTTTGTCTCGGTTTCAGTCTATGTAATCTGTAATTGGTAATCTGCTGCTATTTTATGGCTGTCTACGTTACTGCCTATTTTAAGTATTTACTTAGTTTATGAAATTTCTCTTTTGTTTGAACATAGTTTTTGTTATGATAATTTTATCCTCGGGTGAATTTGTCCGAAAGTGAAACAATAATCATTGTATTCGATTAAAAGAAACCATTGCAATTTATCAATTTGATAATTATCTCTGTTTCTGTAGGGCACAATGGACTTCAAAGTCGGGTCTCTGATGATGTAGCTCTTTAAGGTTATGGCACTGTGCTTCTAATTGTAAATTTCTGTACCTTGCGAACGAGCAAAGCCGCATGAATAAAGTTATTAGGATGTTGTACCATTTATCAATTAGTGATAAATGAATAGAGTGAAGAGCTGGACATTTGGATTGGGATCTAGACCTGCTAAAGTTTAGCCAGAAAAAATAGTTGGAACTATTATTTGGGAATTGGGAGCTGTTCTCAAGCCTGGTGCCATGTATTTGGAGTCTGGGTTTTATCATTTTCTTTATTATTGGAAGAATGTACAACTGTATAATGGAATACGTTGTTGTATCATGTGGAATTATGAATATATGTACTTTTCCTTAATATTGTCATATATCGTTTGCCCTACATCTCCGTTTCTTTACATACATTTGCATTACGTACAAGTTCAAGCACGAGTTTGTGTTGTCTTTAAATAGGTTCGTGAAACCCTACGTGGATTTCATTCATTAACAAAAACTTGCCATTTGTGTTGTTCAATTTACCTTCTTTTTTCTTTTTCGTTTTCAATCTTTCGATTTTCATGTACTTCAATCTTCGTTTCTAATTTATGATCATGATTGAGAATGGCCCTGCACCATGTTAGTTAAACAGTATGACAATCATTACATCGTTTATTTTATCTCCCCCCCATTTAGCTTCAGTAAGAATAGTAAGTCCGGTTTCAATAAGATCAGTTGTAAGACTTACTCATGCTTATATAACACTTTTCAAACTGACACAAACCGACACCAATAATAATGTTAGAGAGACAAATGAAGCCATCTCCAAGACTTCTCTTGATAGTCACTTTTCTTGGTTCATTCTTCCTTGCAAGCACAGAAGCATACTCGTGCACCAGCAACCTAAGCCTCAATGTTTCAATCCCTTTTGATACGACAAACCTTCACTGCGTTTCTGTATGGGATGCTCAAAGTTTCATCCTCAGAGTAAGTGCACCATGCTTGAATCTCATAACATGTACATAGCCTTATTCCAATATCATCATATCATATATATACTAATGATTATGCATGGCTCTGCACTTTTGCAGTATGTTCAGACTTCTGCAAGCACTTGGAGCTTCATTCTCTCAACCCCGGACACAAATTCTTACATAGCTATTGGATTCTCGGTTGGCGGCGGCATGGTGGGTTCAAGTGCCATGGTGGGGTGGGTAGCATCAAGAGGAGCCAGTGGAGGGATTAAGCAGTATTATCTTGGTGGGGTCACACCAAATCAGGTGGTTCCTGATAAGGCCAACCTACAGGTTATAGCCAATTCAACCTTCATCACTTTACAATCCTCTCATCTGTTCATGGTGTTTCAGTTAGAAACTACCGAACCTTTGTCCTCTCTGATATTTGCCACTGGATCCACCGGTTTGTTCCCTGCACCACCAAGTTTTGCACTAACAAAACACCTAGACAAGGTGTCCACAAGAATAGACTATTCAAAAGGTTAGTATAAATTCAACTCCTAAATACTCTTTAAATGACACTTACTCTTTTCTTTCAATAAATTATTTATTTTTAAGATTTTTGTTAACTCGTGTACTTGAAACATTGGTGAAACTAAAATGAGGAAATACTGGTATGAAAATCCTTAAATCCTAAGAAAACGTAAAAAAAGTCATTTCCAATACAATTTTTCACATCCTAATAAATTTTTTTTTTTTAATTCTTTAACCAATAGCTTAAGTTTGTAAAAAAAAAACATAGTCATTAGGACACTTGTTAACATTAGTCTATTTTTAAAAAGACAATCAATTTGACAATTAATTGTATATGAAGCTAAAAAGAAAGAATAATAACTATTAGGTAATAACGAAGATGTGTTTGTTTTTAAACCAAAATCTACTCGGACAATGTGCATGTTTGAATTTAAGTTTTTAAAGTGAAGTTCAAATAAATGTAAAATGAGCTTACAATAGCAACTTTCTTTCCATTTTAAATTGAGTTATAAGGTAAAATTGAGGTAAAACTAAATTTACAATCGAACTTAAAAAAAAAAAATAAACTAGAGGTGTTTTCAATTTTACTTTTTGAACGGGTGTTGGTAATCTTCCAACTAAAAACCAAATATAGTTAAGTTTAACTAGCAGAACACAATATCCGTTTTTCTTTTTGTGCTTTCAGATCTCTATAATGCAAGGTAACCAAAAACATGATTAGTGGCTAATAGTCAAGTACGCGTCATTATATGTCATTATGTCTGTGGTTGACGTTGAATTTTGACGGCATACTATTGAGAATTCATTGATTCACCTAGAGAATTCTTTGGTTGGGCATAATAGAGTGAGTGGGTGAGGTGTTTTATCAAAAGCTTTACTACTGTAGTTACTAGGAAATACCAAAATAACAAGCAAAATCAGAGTAAAGATACATCCGATTTCCTGTTGCAAAATTATATAAGAGGAAACAATACTTCTATCAAAGGATCAAGACATTTATTTTTGTGTTTATTTAATTTTTATTCATTAAATTTATATTAGAATGTGTGTCATAATATTTTTAACTGGAAACTAAACATCCACCAAATAATGAAAATTCACAAACATGTTGGTTGTGAGCAACACAATTCCATTTTCTTGAAAATTAGTAGTCTTTTTGAGACATTGAGGGAGAGAGAAAAAAACATCCGATAACTGGTTTGGGTAACAAAAGTCTTAGTCTTAGATTCACTCTTTTTTGTAATTTTCTCTGACTTGGAAGTTATTATTATTATGGAATAAAAACCGGATCGAGTTCATTTGAACTTTGAAGCAATCTGATTCTGGAACAGGGGCAACTCGAGCTTAGGCCTTAGGTCGGGGCCCACTTTTCTTTTACCGTGTCTCAATTTCTTTTTACAATATGTGCATAAGTATTTATAAAATAATTTAAAATTAAAGAACTTCAGTTCAGAATTAAATTTTAGAATTATTTTTTAAAGGATATTATAAAATAAAAATTAAAAAATATATAAAAATCGCAGTTTTTTCTCTTTCCAAATATATGAATAGATTTTAACATATTATTAACTAATAATTTTAGTGATTCTTTTTTCAAAATCAAAATTAATAAATTAAATAATTTAATTATTTTATTATTTTAAAAAATATTTTAAATCAATAGACTATTTTACATTATAAAAAATTCAAATAATTTTTTAAAATAATTTTTTTACAGTATTGTCGTATCGTTATTCCGTTATATATACTTATAAAAAAATCACACTAGTTATTGATATAATCTTTTACCACTTTTAAATTTTAATGCATGGTGAATGAAATAAGATTTATTCATTGTATTTAATTTCTATACATTGACAATAATAAAAAAAAATTACATTGTTAACTAACAAGAAATTATTGTTGGTAATATTTATAAGAGAATTATTATAAAAGTTAATAAAGACGATGACATATAAGTCTTTTACAATCTCGTTAATTATAAATGATTTATTCTTGTTTCTGTTTATCTTTTAGTTTAGAGCATGATACAGAATTACAGATACACATACATATATCAATGTAAAACGCAGTGGATATACAAAAGATTTTTTCTCGAACTAAAACACTTAAATTATTTATAATGAGATACTTTAAACTTTTTGGTACACGTACGGAATGTATACTGAACCAAGAGAAAGAACAAAAAAACAAGCCGAACAATTAGTTATTAAGAGTTTACTACTTTATGCTGTAAAAAAAAAAAGAGTTGACTACTCTATGATAGAAAGAGTTAGCTATAAAGACAAATACTTTTTAATAAAGACCGGATTTATTTAACATGCTACGGATCACTGCATATGAAAGGGGTATTTTTTTTCAATTTAGAAAATGGTTATTATCACCTCCCCTTCTCTTATGTTAAAGCAATTAGAAATTAATTAGTAACCTAGCTATATTACTATAATTTCCATCATAACTGCATCATCACTGGGATTGTCATATCAATTACAAATTACCATATTTGTTTCTATCAATTATTGGAGATTTTGTAGCCTATATCTTTTGTTATTTCTTTCTCCATAAAAAAAAGCAAATATAATTTAAGAAAATCTCGGTTTCATTACTTCTATTTTCATCAAAAAGATTTTCTGTATGTTAAACCTAAATCAACAACACTTTGATGTCTTTGAGGACCGAAAAGTTTGATCAATATCATATTTTTATAATTATTTTCACCATAATTAAAATCATTTTTTTATTATGAATTAATAAAAGGAAGCTTAATGGTTTAAGTTAGCCTTCATTTCACCTAATCTACTTAATTAATCGAATCAGGCCGTAATTATTGTTTAATTGTAACAATCTTTTCCATTTCCTTTAATTAATCACAATACGTCTATCTTATTTTAACAATCTCTCACGAATACGTTTGCAAACACACAAGCATAAACAATAGAGAGAAATGAAGGCATCTCTAGCATTCCTCATCTTCACTATTTCTTTCCATGCTTCAGCCAACATTGGAAGTTCACAAGGGGATGGAAATTCTTCACAAGTAAATGGAAGTACTTCGCAATCAGCAGACTCCTGCGGCTCCAATCTAAACCTCAGCGCTCCTCTCCTCTTCGGCACAACCAACCTCAATTGTCTTCCTGTTTGGAATGCTCAAGGATACATCCTTAGAGTAAGTGCATTATTCCTTTGAACATAACTAGCTTTAATCGATCCAAAATATTATTGTCTTTCTAATTATGATTGTGGATTCCATCTCAAGATCAAAAGTGTGTTTGGATCAACAGTTAAATGAAATGCTTATTCAATGAATTCTTATCAAATGTAAACTTAGTCATAAGCTAATTGGGATTTTTTTTTTTTTACATATGATAACAACGAGGATCGAATCTATATTCTGATGCATCTACTCTCACCACTAGCACGACAACCCAAAGGGAATAGAAAAAGCTCGTGAATTCAAATTCTTCCGCTAAAAAAAAAAATAACAAACTAATAAAACAACATATGTTGCTAAACAAAATTCCACTAGGGCAACCCTTGTAGTTCATCATATTCATATAAGCTTGACAATGATGTAGCAGTACTTAATTTATTTTGATAAGTTTTTCTGTCAAAATTTATTGAAATAAGCTTACAAATTTCAATAAACTTATTTCAACAAGCTGTTTAATGTTTATTATGGGCTACTTTTGTAATCTCAACTATACACTTTCCTAAGTTCAACGAAAGTTTAATTGTGACTTGTGACCTATCATAAATTAGCATCAAATCAAACCAACTAACCGTGTATATATATGCATGAACTATTTATGTATGTATGCAGTATTCTCAGACATCTCAAAACATATGGAGCTTCATTCTCTCAGCACCAAACCCAAATTCATACATAGCAATTGGGTTCTCTCCCAATGGAGGCATGGTGGGTTCGAGTGCCATAGTGGGGTGGATCTCATCAAATGGGGCAGGTGGAGGCATGAAACAGTACTATCTAGCAGGTCTCGCACCAAACCAAGTGGTGCCAGACAGAGGCAACTTAAAAGTTCTCACCAACTCAACCTTCATCACATCACAGTCCTCACGTTTGTACATGGCATTCCAGTTAGAGACTAACCAACCTCTTTCCAAGTTGATTTATGCCTTTGGACCTAACGGTGTGTTCCCTTCGGCACCAAGTTTTGCATTAGCGCAGCACCAAGACAAAGTCTCCATCACGTTGAATTACGCAACAGGTTAGTCATCAAAACATGTCATGCATGCACGTGTTTTAATTTTCACTTTTTTTTTTTGTGAGCAAATTAATTCGGTGTATCTGCTGGCTAAGGGAACATGCATGAGATGAAATTTAAACCCATGTATTCATGATTTTAAATTACAGAAAATTCGACTGATGCAGCCACAATATATTACAGGTGTGATGTGACCGTGAAGTGTCAAAATAAATTGACGTTAGGATCGTAATTGTGATTATGGAGCACCATTTAAACCATGCATGCCCATGTTTTAATTTTCACTTCTTTTTTTTTGTGAGCAAATTAATTTAGTATATCGGGCTAAGGGAACACGCATGAGATGAAATTTAAACACATGTATTCATGATTTTAAATTACAGTTGCAATTGTATTGAGATGAGTCATCAATTTTTTACATTACGGATAATTGGGAGAAAATTGGATCAATGCGACCACAATATATTACAATTATGATGTGGCTGTGAAGTGTCAAAAGTAAATTGATGTTATAGTGGTAATTGTGATTGTGGACCATAATTTAAAAGCATGCAGTACATTTTTTAAGTATGGATGTAGATTATTTACATTCAACAATTTGGAACCTAACGATCAGAGACTCATCATATTTTTGTCTATCAAACTTATAAACAAATTCAAAATCGCATTATTTTATCTTCACCCAACAGTTATAAATTAATGTGCTGATTGTGTGAATGCGTGTAGAAATGACTGCAATAAATCTGATAGAAGTATATGTCGCCAAAATGAGTGATATGATAGATATAGATGGAAAAAAATTGTGTTGTAAAATAATTTTCAAGAATATTGCATATATGACTATTGTGATTTTATGTGCATGAGAATTGACAAGGTTTGAAAAAGAAGACATTTAGAAAACAGGTGACCAATGAGGATTATTCTAGTGTTGACCTTTTGTTTGAGTTTATTTTGACAAATGATTGGACCAATACGTGGCCCATTCAGAATTATACCTTGGCAGTGGTTTGTGTGGTTGTTGAGAGGACATTCTTTTGTCATCCAAGAATAATATAGTTGAAATGTAATTCTGACTCGACCCTCTACCAAACCAAACCCACATGTTCTAGTTCTTTTTTATTTTTATTTGGTTGGAAGCTTGTGTTTTAGTTCTATCTACTAAATTTGGCTCGTTAGTTTCTTTTTCATAACACGTGTTAATATATAGCAGTAGATGTTCTACGTATGTTTAAGTCAACTTATGTATTAGTTAAATTTTATAGAGTAAAAAATTGTGTGATTATAAGAAATTCTCTACCATGTAGTCAATTAAAATCATCATATCATATATAGTCATGTTCTTAATTGATTGATGATTTAAGAATTGCTAAATAAATTGTCTCTATATTTAGTATTTGTTTTCTTCAATTCTAAAATTATTGGATGTGATCATTTTTTGCTGCCTTGTGGATTTTCATGTAAATTGGGAAAATGCTATTGGTCTTGCCATCAAAATGTTTATGAATATATATAGTAGTCATATTTGATTAATAATCAGGGATGGCATTCAAAATGTTTTGTTTTGATTATTTAAAACAGGTTCAAGTGCAACAACTGGAAAGTCATATATGAACCTGAAAAGAAGCCATGGATTGTTGAATATCTTAGGATGGGGCATCCTAATTATAATGGGAGCAATAGTTGCTCGCTACTTCAAGGAATGGGATCCATTTTGGTTTTATTTCCACGCTTCAGTTCAGTCTTTGGGTTTTGTTCTGGGAATAGTTGGTGTAATTAGTGGTTTTGTCTTGAATAATCAACTTCATACTGACGTTAGTCTTCACAAGGCTCTTGGAATCATCATTTTCGTTCTAGGTTGCCTCCAGGTATTTATCTATTTTAACATTTTAAATATTATTTTACACTTTATACAAAACTTGTTAATTAACTTATGATATGTTGATAATACGTATTAAAAAAACATGCATTAATTTGATTTCTAATATTAGTAAGTACCATTATTTGATTTAGTATACTTAACATTAAGTATATCATTTTGATCTTTAAAACTTCTCATCACTTTTTTTTAAAAAAAAAAAATGTTAGGATGACAAATGTTAAAATTAGGGATTAAATTCATTTTTTCGTCATATCATGAAATAAATTAACTGATGGTACTAACTTAAGGACCAAAATGAAAATAGTACTTATCAGACTTCTTTCGCCATTGTATTGTATAAAAATATGGATGAACATTAAACTCTTATTTAATATTATATTCTTAACTTTACGAATAATACATATTATTTTTCAATTGTATATTGTTTGTGTGCATGTGTCGGTATATACGTTTTAGTGACCAATAAAAACATGAAAAGTAAGCTATAGTGACATAACAAGTGAAAAAGGCTTAATGTATAATCATCATTATCATTGTTATTCGCACCATCCACTACTGCAAATTAAAACATATAATTAACCATCACTGAAAAGGAAACACTTTTTTGAGAGTAACTTAGTTTGTTGACAAACTACCGACCTCATTTAAAAGATAAGAGTTAGGTTACTCACTATTTTAATTGATTAGTATGCTATTTGTTCTTTTGTATAGATAATGGCTTTGCTTGGTCGACCGAAGAAGGAATCAAAAGTGAGAAAGTATTGGAATGCATACCATCACAACATGGGGAGAATTTTGATCATACTAGCCATAGCTAACATTTTCTACGGAATCAAATTAGGTAAGGAGGGAAGTGGATGGAATATCGGTTATGGAATTGTGCTTGCCGTATTATTCACTATGGCAATTACTTTTGAGACTCAACGGTGCTGTAGAGACAACTAAATTCTTTTCCGTTTTAGATTTTGTTTTGTTTCACCACTATGCTTTTTATTTGGAAGCTATATATTCAGTTCCATTTAAACTTATTTTTCTATGAAGAGGATTGGTAGTGAATTAAGTTTATACTTGGGATATATTTTAATTATGCCTCTTCGTCTTGAAGGCAAAGCTTCAATAAATTGCTGTGAGTCCATTGCATTATATATATATATATATATATATATATATATAAAGAATATTATTATAGAGTTTTCCTATAAAAAAAAAAGACTATTAATTGTTATAAAGTACAAGGATCCGAATTTAATTAATATATGTAGGTGGATGTTCCAAATGAGTGAAATTTCAATTTAACAGATATTTGAAATTTTGCAAATTAAAATTCATATGTAGGATAACAAAAGCATAAGAGGAAAAATAGTTATTTCGAGCAACATGCAAGTGCTAAAACTAAAAATTGAAATCCTTGTTAAATGTTTACGTATGAGTGATAAAAATGTGATGAAAGAATACAATAGTTACATATATAATAAGTTGGGACACACCATATAAGATCAATTAATATAAGATTATTCTATTAGTGTTAGTAAGTGATTTCAAATAAGCCTTGAATATGTAGTAAGATTAAATACTTTCATATTTCAAAACTTTGACAAACAAACCATGCACCAAATGTGTTATTAGGGAAGAAAATCAAAATTCAACTTTTTTTAAAGGCTAAAAGTATGTACTTCTACTAACAACAATAATATTGTGAGAATATATGAAGTAAAATAACACTATTCTTTGATTAATTTCATAAGTTTAAGCTAACTGACGTTCAATTTATACATCATATTTTCTGCAAAGCTATTATTCAAGAATAATCAATGAGTGACATTATTTTTACGCAAAGATAATTGAAATATATAACAAGTGATATACAAAAGTCAAAACTCTTTACTTTATACGCAGATATCTCTTTCTTATTTATGCTTTATTAATATTTAATTTCCCTTAGTAGCTTTGTACAAGACAGCAGTATAGTTCCGACAAGTAACTTTCTTTTAACTTATAAATTGTATTAGAATATCATTTTGATTTCAATATTTCTTGCTGGAAATTAACACCGTACGGAGTTGTCTGGGTTGATCTTAACGTACATTTGAACGAAACCATGTCTGTATCTGCATGTTCTGTTCCAGCGTGCCGGCAATGCCAATTGTCAAGAAATGGTCGTTAATTCCAAGGATAATTTATAGAACGTTTCTGATTTTTTTCACTATAAAACTGAGCATAATTAATGGTACAACCTAAGTAGTTACCTCCACACAAAAATGAAGCTGGCATACTTTTGCCAAATATTAGGGTTCATTATCCTCCATAGTTCATCAACCTTTGTAACTTCTCAAGATTCATGCTCCTCTAATTTGGTGCAAACTCCCTTTCCTGTCCCTTTCGATACAAGTTCACTTCTGTGCAGTCCTGTTTGGCCTGCTCACAATGTCATCCTTAGAGTATGTGTGTTACATTTTTCATCCGTATTTTATGATAGAGAAATGCACATTTTTTAATTATTTTTTATTATTAACTGAAATTTATTAAAAATTATGTTGTTGTGTAAATTTTATTTCTTACTCAACAAGTTTTGCGAATGGTTTTATTTTTAATAAATTTTAACCAAAAATAAATAATGTGTTACCAGAAAAAAATATATTAAAAAATATGTTAACATTTTTTTAATGATGATAGTTTTAAGTGCACTTTTCAAAAACTGCATATTTCATCAAAAGGGCTACATAATAATTCTTAATTACCTAGTGATGAGATTTAGAGAGGATAAATAGGCCTAAGCAACTTTTTCTCAAAAAAGTAGAGTTCGTGACTTTTAAGTTACAAAGTAACATTAGTTTTAGCTAAGGCTGATCCACAAAAATTATGTATTTAGCTGTCTTGATTACAAAAAAAAATAAAAAAATACTAGCATTTAATTAGCACCTCTAACAAACTTTATGAATAAACTTTTCAAAAATATCAATTTTCCATTCACAATTTTATAAGTGAAGAACAATATTTCACAACCATCTAGCACATGAATTATTTGGTATGAAATTATTCTTTCTTAATCAGTATAAATTTTGAGTCTTAGATATGTAATTGCATTAAAATATTTATAAAAAGAGAATTTTATTGTTCATAATTATCCTACCAAACTCAAACATGATGTATGTTTCTGATTACATGTGATTTGGACCAAAGAAAAAAAAAAAATCAATACTTTATATATAAGTTGAATTTGTGAGTGACTGTATTTTTTTTTTCTTCTGATCAGTATGCTAAGGCTTCATCAGATGTGTGGAGCTTCATATTCTCACTCCCATTAGACATAAAAGGTTATGCGGGCATGGGGTTCTCGAAAGATGGGAACATGGTGGGTTCTAGTGCAATTGTGGGGTGGATGCCATCTCCAGGAGCTGGGGGTATAAAATTGTACTATCTAGGTGGAAAATCACAAGATGAGGTAGCTCCTGACAAAAGTGAGCTTCATTTTATGAACATATCCTTTGTTACAGCAAGTGCTCAGCTAGGCTACTTGATCTTCCAATTGAAAACCACCCAACCTTCTTCGAATCTCATATTTGCCATTGGACCCAATGGTCAATTTCCTGACTATCCAAACTATGCCTTGCCCCTACATATCGATAAGACATCCATCACCATAGATTATTCAAAAGGTTAGCGACTAAGCTTTTTGTTATGATCAATAAACGTCACACTAATCACTCCTAAGGTTTTGTGTAATTATATATATAAACACTTCCTACTTTTTTTAACCATCTCCCTTGTAGAAGTATTAGTGTAATATATGAGGAATTTTCAGTGTAATATTTTTAAACGTATAAAAGATATCAGTGTAATGTTCTTAAACTTAAAAATGATTAGTTTAGAAATAAAAGAAAAAGAAAGATATTATATATAATTTGGTAAACGTTTAGGAAGTGCGAGTAAAATTTGTTCACCTTTTTATATTCTTTTCATCAAATTGTTGAATCAAATTATGACAAAATTATTTTTAATATTAGATAGTTTTCATTAAAAATATGTTAAAGAGTTATAAAAAAAATATCCATTGAATTTAAATCTTATTGTAACTTGGGTTTTCTTGCAACAGGTTCTACGAGAGGAAATTCTAACCTAAATCTTCTTAGAAGTCATGGAGTTCTGAACATCGTGGGATGGAGCATTCTAATGATAATAGGACCCATAATTGCCCGCTACTTCAGGCAATGGGACCCCATTTGGTTTTATTTCCATGCTTCCATTCAAACATTTAGCTTTTTGGCCGGCTTAATTGGAATTTTATGTGGACTTGTCTTATCTAAGAAACTCAACTCTAAAGTGACTCTTCACAAAAATATAGGAATCGTCATTGTCATCCTTGGATTCCTACAGGTTAATTTGTCTCTGATTTTGGATAATTTATCTTAGGTTTAAATATTTTTCACTATGTAATGTAATTTTTGTTTTTCGTCTGCTATCTAAATTTTTTATTTTATTTTAATACCTAAAATTTTTAAACATTTATTTTAATATTTATCGTTAATCTAAGTTCGTTAAGTGATGATATAACATTTGATTAGTTCCTCACATCATCATACTTAATCGATAATGTGATATTTTATCAATTTGTGATGTCATCACTTAAGGATAAGAACTAACTACAAATATTAGAAATAAAAGTTTAAAATTTTTAGGTACTAAAATAAAAAAAATTAGATAATAAATTAAAAATAAATATATTACATATAAGAAAAATATATTTAAATCATTTTAATTTTCTCTCATAAATAATATCTGTTTTTTTATTTTTTATTTCATAGGTATTTGCCGTTGTATTTCGACCAGGAAAGGAATCGAAGATACGAAAGTATTGGAATTGGTACCATCAATACGTGGGGAGGATTTTGATTACATTTGCAGTGCTTAACACCTTTTATGGACTCCATTTAGGAGGGGAAGGATCTAAGTGGTTTATTGCTTATGGAGTCATGATTGCTGTCTTAGTTATTATCGTTGTCATTTTGGAGATAAGAATGCGTGTCATTGCAAGAAGAGAGACTCCGTCCAAAGAAAACTCATCATATCCTCAAGTCGTGGAGTTACCTTATTAATTTAACATATCAAAGGCTTCATTCAAAAAATCAAGCAACACAAAAAAGATTAGAGGGACATGGACTAAACCCAATGATTACAAACGTAATCTATAAGAAGGCAACGAATATGAATTTCTGAAAAAGTCTAATATAATGAAGTCAGGAATCAGATCCCAACAAGTAAAATCATGGGATTGTAAACCAAAAGATGTTAATTTTATCTGCACAGGAGTTACTTTCCCTGTATATGTGAGAATATATATCTAAATGCTTGGAGTTACTTATAAAAAAATCACACTAGTTATTGATATAAACAGTTTAGTGATTTGTTTCTAAGTTAATTTCCAAGGAACTAAATTATGACCTCTAAATGCTTGGATGACCAACAACGACTCACTTTTCGGCCAAAGACGATTCCAACCTTTTTGAAAAGCAGTTTCTATGGCCAATATAGCACTATTTAACTCTGCATGGAAAGCAACTGAAACACCAATTGACTTTATTCACTCTATATTCATCATTCATCAGTTTCCTACTACCTACATTGGACACCCCATTAGCAATTTGTTGTGCATATTGTTAATGGCTCAATCCTAAAGTAAACAAAAGAGATTTTCAGGGCACAACCATCTGAAACCTCCTATGCAACCTTACTAACCTTTAAAAAGTTTTGGCCATTTGCACGTGATTTTTTTATTTCTCATGAAACTCCTAAGGTTCTCAACACCATAACTTCTAAGAATAAGTCATAGTTTGAGAGCATTGAATTTCCTACTCAAGGGTATCTGCCAATCCTTGTAGTCAGTCACTTGCTTTGAGTGATCAGAAGCTTTGTTCCTCAAGAACTGAGGATGTATACTGACAAGGATTTTGTGAGGGAAGTGTTATCTTTCACCCAAAGGCAATCAACATGGTCAAAAACCATTTATGAGAGTTAAAGTAATTAAACATGATTTGAACTTTAAATAAGAAGGAATTAAAGAAGTAAAATAAAATAAAAGGGCAAACAAAATTGGGTGTTCACACTCGTTAGATATTTTCAATATCATATTTTTGTCTCCTTTAGAGGTACATTTTACATACTATAGCTACTCTCTACAATAAGACAATTCAATAAACAATTTCTATCTCATTAAAATAAATAAATAAAATATCATTATACTATATTAAATTAATAATTAACAATTAGCAATTTAGTTTATATTTTTAATGATAAATATTTTATTTATTATAATTTAAATATATAAATCATGAACCCTAAACCCTATCATAAAATCCCACGGCATGTATAATGAATACTAATGAACTTTAATTAATTCATGTTATTTAAAAAAAAAAAACTATTTTTTTCTTTAAAAGTTATTATTTGTTTCATATTTTATGAAAACAAAAGAAATCTAGAGAGCAAAAAGGTCTATTTGCAAGTTTTTGAAAGTTGTCCCCCGTCTACTTGAATTTGTAAAAGGCTCTAGCAATTACAAAATGAAGTTTAGAGTGTTATTTCATTTTGCCTCCCTAGAACTAATCCTCTACTCAAAGCACATTTTCCCTTAAATAATCCAAAAAGGACTTCATTCCTAATTAACGCAAAAGTAGATCTAAAAATATATAAAAATAAATAAATAAAATAGTGTGGTATAGATCATTGAGATAAAATCAATAAATAATAGCTAAGAACAAAGGTGAAATGAGAGGATAATAGTTTAGAGGCAAAATTAAAGCCGTTTTTCAGAGTATGACACAACTGTATTTCTTAGGTTATATCACTAGTACAACTCAAAAGTAATGACCCAATGATACCGCAAAAATAAACCTATTTGACTATACGTTACATCCTAAGCTGTTTCAACTTATAATCAAGTAGTCTATTCTAATATCTATACAAAAGAATCTTGCAGACCTTAATTAGTAAAAGTTTCTTATATCACAATAATGATACCTTCATCTTGTGCATGAAGAGTAAGTTCTCGGTTGCCAAAGTATAATTTCTTTCAACTACATGGACTTGCATTCCTTTTCCAAGTTCAGAGACGGTTCTTTTGAACCAATGCTTCCTTTTGGAAAACAGTATCAACGACCCTCTTGCAAAATTGGCAACATAATTCATTCTTTTCATCTTTAGGTACCAAAAACTGTATGAATTTGATAGCTTAGTTGCCAGCAAGAGAGAAAAAGCCTTTGGAATTAGAGGACCTCACTAGGATTGAAGAAATCACACCACTATGTTGAACCAGATATATAATAAATGAAATCCATGCTGCAGCGCCAAGGAAGACTAGAAAACCAAACAACACTCCATCCACTTCATCCAGGAAGAAATCTAATAACATATATCCATAAACCAATATTACCAGCACAGCCACACTCCAAGCCACTCTCTACATTATAAAATGGACAGAGTTATAGATGAGTATCAAATAGATTTGAGCAAATTATAGCAACTCCCCATGTGATTTCGTGTAATTTCACATAACCCCACTTGTTTTTATTTTCCTACACTAATCTTCTTTTAAGTTTGGAAGCATTATACTAAACTCCCTCTTATTTGTTTGAAAACATTATACTGATATCCCTTTAAACCTTACACAAACACCCCTACAAAGGAGACAAAAGTAATGGCTAAAAAAGTAGTGGATGCTTGTGTAATTACACAAAATCTTAGGAAATGTTGTAATTTGCCCAGTAGATTCTTTTATTGGAACTTCCAAACCAATACGAAATCATCAGAAAGTATTTATGTTAGTATGCTTAAATTACTACATTATAGTCTAAATAAATAAATAAAAATGAACATATTAAAATGTTTCTTTCTTCTAATTTGAGTTAAAGTTCATGTTATTGAAGTGATGTGCTTATTAAAATTCTGTCTGTCAGTTTGATATACCTCGAGACAGTATAGTTTAATTTGCATTTTTTCTATTTTTGAGTTTTACATAGTTGATTGAGGCTTCATTTTACTCTATGAAGTACAAGATGTATGTCTGTATAAATAAATGGCTATGCATGCATCTATTCTTTTGCTATAATAGCCATACAAGAATAACCCTGTATCATTTTCTGCCAGCCATATGATCAAATGATGTTTTATCCTTCTCACAGTCAATAATTACTACTAAACTGTAGTATGTAATAAATCAAAGAATGTATCCTAGCATGTTTGTACTAGTAATACATATGCAATTTAAACAAACAAACCTTTGAGTATTTAAGTTAATCATAGATCACTTGGTTAATAAAAAGTATAAATAATTTTGGATAAAAATTTAATGAAAGGGTTAGATGGAGAGCTTGCTTACCTCTACTATAGGCCCTATTCTGAAGGTCCCCATGACCTCCTCTTTAGACACCAAAGTAAGAAGGGGGATAAGTGCAAAAGGAATCTGTATTGCTTGGACCACATTAAGCCATTCATTCATGGTATCCAAAGAACCTTCTGATGTATTAAAAACAATTGCACAAATCATAGTTGGAACAATTGCACAACTTCTAGTGATCAATGCCCTCAACCACTTCTTTATATTGAGCTTAAGAAAGCCCTCAGTTATAAACTGCCCTGCATATGTGCCTGTGATGGTACTACTTTGTCCAGCTGCTAACAAACCAATACCCCATATATAGAGAATTGGAAACAACCCTCCTCCGTACCTCTCCTGAAGATACTGCCCTGCATTTACCAATCCTATGCCTTTCGCCTGTTCTGTACCGTAGAACACCCTAGCGAAAACGGTTATCACAAACAGATTGATGACCAATGTTACTAAAAGTGCTACTGAGGACTCAATTGAGTAGTAGTTTATAGCCTCTTGAACCTGGCCTTTGTTACGGATATCAATGTCCCTTGAGTGTACTAATGCAGAATGGAGGAACACATTGTGTGGGGTTATCACACACCCCACAATTTCCACAGCCTGACGAAGCGTTTTCGAATTAACTCTTGGGATCAAAAGGCCTGCAAGAAGCACCAATATTGGAAAAACACTAATATGTTTTACATCATGCAATTAAATGAATGTGCTCAAGCTAAGGCATTAGATGAATTTGTACCCATCAGTAGTTCTTCTTCACTGGGATTTGTATCAAAAAACATCCACGCAAAAGAAAAGCCCATAGTTCCAATGAAAACTGCGAATACACCTTCTAACTTCCTCACTCCATAGTTCTCGAGAAATAGAAAGAAGAAACTGTTCACACAAAAAAGCAGGATTAAAAATGGTGAACCACAACATATTTTTATTTATTTTACTATACTTATCATTAAGTAAAACATGGTAAACTACTTTTCATTTCTATACATACTTCAAATTGAATGACACATAAGAACAAAACTTGGATCAAGTTCTTTATACTTTTGCTATCAAATTCTTAAATTAAATAGTGACATATGGATTTTTTCTTTCCAAACATTAAACAGCCTTCATTGAGGAGGATGAGCCTCAGGCCTCAGCACAATAATATGGTTGCTACCTTGTGGTATGCAGGTTATAGATTCAAATCTTAAAAAAAGTTTCTCCGCTTGTGAAATTAAGACTGCATACAGCTACCATCTCCAGATCCTACTAGATAGAAAAGCCTTGTCCACTATGTCACCTTTTAAATTATCTCCATTAAGAATATCTTGTGCAATTTTAGAGAAGAAATCCTATGTTTTTGTATGATTTGAGAACTTAACAGCCAGGATAAGAATAACTTAATACAATACTCTTACAATATGGGTTAAAGGGTTTAGCCCTAACTCAATCCTACAAAGTTAACTTGTAAAACAAGGGTTGTTTCCCACTTATATACTTTAACTTGTCCATATATCTAATCAGTGTGAGACTAAACCAATAAAACACCACTCTCAAGTTTGCACTTTAGGCAACCCCCAAAGAGATCACAAGGCAACTAAGGCGGACTAAGGAGGGTCCACAATTAAGATGATTTTTCCAACAAAGTCGTATATAAAATTAGTTTGAATAATTCTAAATCCTCATACAACATCTTCTTACTAATCTTTTGGTTTCCCTTGTGTAGTGACTATTGAATACATTTTATATTTTCAAAACATTAAGAATAAAAGATACAAGGAGTATCATTATCCAAAAGTATGTTCACAATGATTATCCAAACACACAGTAAGTTTACTTCTTTATTTAATACTTTAAGATAGTAAAAGAATTTGTGAGAGTATATAGCATGCATTGAACTCCGCTTGTATCTTTTCATAGCCGGTCCCAAGCCGGGGTAAAGGAAAGTTGTGTTAGGAATTTAGACAGTCAACGTAAAACTCGCCTAAAACTCTTCGTTATTCTTAACATGGATTATACACGATATAGCATGCATTGCTCAATACAAAGCTTACCAATCCATGGCTGTGATGATCACACCAGCCCAAATGGGGAGAAGCCCATGGCTAAGAATCTTGAGAGCAATAGCACTGCCAATAACCTCTTGAATATCAGCAGCAATGAGAGCAAGCTCAGCCAAGATCCACAGCACCATCCTGGCCCAATTGGAGTACTCCTCCCGGCACAGCTCAGCCAGGTGCCGCCCGGTCGCCACCCCGAGCCTTGCCGACAGAAGCTGTATAACCAGCCCCATGATGGTTGACCACATCAACAACCAAAGCAAAGAGTACCCTGCAATGGCTCCAGCCTGAAGGTCCCCTTCAAGGTTCCCCGGGTCCAAAAAGGCCACGCTCATCAACAACCCGGGTCCGGTGAACAGCCACAGCTTCCTCCACGAGAATGGTGGCACCGCCGTTGATCCCACACTGGCGTCACCGGCGAACTCCAGGTCGAATATCTGCACCTTGTCCTTTGCTGCATACACCGTGTCCTTCTCTTCTTCTTCTTCTTCTTCTTCTTGTCTGCTTCCATGTTCCCAGTTTGAGGGTGATGTGTGGGGTGAGGACAATGGTATTGTCTCGCATTCTGAATGTAGCAAATGGTTTTCTTCTTCCTCCTCCTCTTCTTCTTCTTCTCCCTTGAATTCTCTTTTGTTGTGTTGTTGTGACTGAGTGCTCATGTTGCATGAAGTTATGGGATAACGATATCTTTTGTCATGGTTGTTGGGGTTGATATCTTTTTTATCTGATTTTATCTTGTTATGGTTACGTGGGATGGGAGAAGAAGATGGAGAGAATTCAATACAATGATATTTATGGATGCGCAATCAAGAATTCAGGGGTGCATGCAAACCGCATGCTATTTTGGTATTTATGCCAGAAATGCAATATTTTGGTGATAGTAAATTTATTCAGCCAATTTGATTGAGAGCCTCACGTGTAACAAAAGTTGGAGAAATCAAATATAATAGAATGCTGAGAAATTGTTACAAGTTGAATTTAACACAACCCGTGTTGTGAGTATAACTTACACGGACTATTTTTGGAGTTTCGTGAAATTCCAACAACTGTGGTTCATCGCTAGAGAGTATAGACAGACTACACTGAACACTAACTACTTGCTTCTTATACGAAACTATGTGCTTATTTGGTTTGTCAAAAAAATCACGCTTGCTTTCAAAATAATTGGTTCTAAGATGTGTTTTGGCAGTTTTTGCGTCCAAAATAAAATTGATTCTATTTTATAATATTAATCGTATGAGCTTAGTTGTCTAGTGAATGAAAATGGTTCAAAGCATTACATCCATAAGATTTTCCAACACAATCATATTTCAAGTGATGATACAATATTAGTCAAAATCAACTATTTAACTAAATTATACAATATAATTTCAAAATAATATTTCTGAAATTCATACAACCACTCCCTTACACCTATGATTTTGACGGGGAAAGAAAAATCAGACCAAACTTTATCCTCTTTCTCGTTCAAAAACTATGCGAGAAATATTAGATTAATGGTTTTCTTAAAATCAATTCTTTCATATATTGTACTATCGACTTCACTAAAATCTAATCCTCCAAACAACATAGAATTTTGTTTTGTAGTTGGACTGCATCATGCGAGATTAAATTGAGATTTGAGAAGACCCACCTCGTTCGATTGATTACCAAATCTAAACTGCCTTAAGAAAACGTAAGAGAAAGTCACATATGCTAGTTGAGAGCGAAGGCAATTCATGTGAAACCACAGCAATAGTTTGCACAAATACCACAAAAATTTCAAAATTGAATCACCTGACCAACTTCCTTGTAGATTCCATTCAATCCTTCTTAATCCCAGAACATCAAAAGTAAAACAGTTCTGCAGACCCAGGTCAAGATACTAGACTACTTTTCATTTCTTTTCATTACTTTCACTTTATTTTTACTTCTGACAGTAAAATACCATATTAGAAGGCGAGCTCTGACACAGCGACAAAGTTATGTCCTGGTGACTTGTGGTCATGGGTTTGAATCTGGAAACAACCTCCTTTACATATACAAAGATAAGACTGCGTACAATATCTCTCTTTCTTACCTGCGCATAGCATGGAGCCTCCGGACAATGGGATACGTAATTTTAAATAGTAAAATACCATATTCTATCAACAAGACACCTAGATTATAATCCTTGGACACACAATGCCATGTTGAAAACTCAGCTCAAAACTAAATCCCAGTAACATAACCAACAAAAACCAGCTTATATAATCTGTTGCACAATATGTCACCATATTGCAGGCTGCCAAAATATCCAGTCATAATACAGTATAATTAAGCAGAGTGTGGTCTCTACAAAATCTCAATCCAAACATAAAATTACAAAACTCTAGAACAGCAGAACACATATAGCATTTGATTTGAAGTATTCATTCATTGATTGATTAACCTTAGAAATTCAAATGATATAATCTGACCACTCAGAGATAAAGGAAGTATGGTCCATGGACTCCCCAGGCACATCCTCGTGCTTAGAGGGCTTCTCCTTCCCACCAACCAACCTCGCCGGGTTCCCAACTGCTGTTGTCCGTGGTGGCACATCAATTAAAACCACCGAGCCAGCACCAACCTTTGCACCTTCCCCAATCTTAATATTCCCGAGAATGGTAGCACCAGCACCAATAAGCACCCCATCCCCAATCTTGGGATGCCGGTCTCCACCAACCTTGCCAGTCCCACCCAGAGTAACATGGTGCAGGATCGACACATTGTTCCCTATCACTGCTGTCTCCCCCACCACCACCCCAGTGGCATGGTCGAACAGAATCCCCTTCCCAATCCTCGCTGCCGGGTGAATGTCCACCGCGAACACATCTGCGATGCGAGAGTGCAGCGCTAAAGCCAACGGCCGCCGTGATTGCCGCCACAACAGATGCGCCACACGGTGCGCCTGCAAAATCACAATCACACACAACTAACCCTAAGATTCAATAATCAAAAAGAGGAAATAGTTCATACTGTCATCCAATCAGAAATTGTAAGTTGTCATCCCAAATATTGTCATGTTCCACATGAATCTTGATTAAGTATGCATAGAAATTAAACTCAATCAAAAATTGTAAATTGTCATCCGAGAAATTCTTCTTAGTATAATAAAATTGTTGACTTTTATAACAACTACGTCAAAAGTTGTATTTCAAGGTTTTAAAAAATGATCCGCGACGTGATTTGGGCCACAACACCAAGATTTTTTAACTGTCCGCGACCGCATCAGCCACATTTGTCCGCCATATCAACAAAAAACTGCAAAACGACCGGAACCGATATCTAAAATCTTGCAGGTTGTATATATCATGTCTTTTTATTAAAATGAATGAATTATGCAAAAACAAACCCTAGCTACGGTTAAAGAAGTGGAAACCCTAGAAAAGAGGGGTTTAGGGAAATTGGACCTGGCAAGCGAGGAAGCCTTTGTAATTGAGGAGGCAGTGGGAGTAGGAGACGCAAGCGGGGTCGCGTTCACGGGCGGCGCGGAGATCGGCGACGGCGGCAGAGCGGAGGGAGGGGTCGGAGGAGAAGGCGTTGAGGAACAGGTCGTAGAGGAGCGTCGAGAGAAGCGTGGAGGAACAGAGCTTATTTCCGAGGTGAAAAGACAGAGAGCGCTCGAGCGACGAGTGCGAGAGGATCGTCGAGTAGAGGTAGCTCGCCAGCGCAGGCTCCGACTCGGCGTCGCGGTGCGCCTCCGCCTTGATCTGCGCCCACACCCACCCCTCGTCGTCCGGCGCCACGAAGGAATTCGCCGCCGGTAACCCCGTCGGCATTGTTCGGTGGTGATGTTTGTGTGGTTCAGAAACGAATGAAAAACACGAGTGAGATGCTACAGCACGAGAGAGAAAGAAACACACAAAAAACCGTTATTCTTCACGACAATTCCCAGGTCCTATATATATACACTTCATGATCATTTGTTCTTATGCTGACATGTGGTGCATAATACTCCATGCAATGTCTCATTCATCAGTTCATTTAATTGGAAATTTTATATATGAAGCAAATAAGAAAACCTTTTTTTTATAAATATTAATGATTAAAGTTTAGTTTATACTTTTATTTTTCTATACAATTAATACAATGACTAAAAAAAAGAATATCAAGAATATTTTTACATACAGCAATTTTTACAATAATATTTTTTATCATTTTATCTCTCTTTTTTACATCATTTATTTTATCTCAAAATGATGAAAAAGATAGATACGGAAATGACATCCAAACTTTTGTATAAACTTATTGTACTTATATGTTTGGGCATATAACATTTTTCTTTATTAAATAATGTTTCAGTTTCAAGGTTAGCAATTAAAATAAATGACTTTGTTAAATATGATCAATTAAGTTCTCTACCAAAAATTAGTTAGAAAAAAATTAATAGATACAACATTCTAATACATATTATGTATGAATGAGGCGTGAACATTTTTCTTATAACAAATAATACAAAATTGTATTCTAATTTTTATTTTTTCTTCATATTCGTATTCTTTCTCTTCTTTTTTTCCACCATTTGCTTTTCTCCTAGCAAATTGATATGTTCCCATTAACTTTCTCTACCAGTGGTTGTAGTGACGTATGATGCTATTCATGAATCTGGCTGTGAAAATGGTACTAGTTCATTTGACTTCAAGATAACCATTAATAAAATTGAAATTGAAAATTTCTAAGTTTAATTTCGTGTACCATCAATGTAAAGATATTTATAATGACAATTAATTAAAAAAAATATTATAAAATTTAATAAATTGCTGGTTTTAGTATGTTTCCTGTAAATGTAATACATCATGCATGCTCCAAATTAATTTGTACCCCACTAATTATGTGGCTTCTAACCAATTGGTTAGAAACAATAATAGATTAATCATGTATACAAGATTATGTAATACATCATGGATGCTCTCAAAAGCACTTCTAACTTATATCCAAACATACCCTTAATCTATTATTGTTTCTTCAGTAATCGTTTTTAACTTTTTATAGTATGATTACTTGTGTTTGCTGTATTTTATAAGTGCCTCACTCACGTCACATAGCCATCTAAATTCTAAACCATACAATCGGTCGCGCTTAGCCGCTTATGCAATCTTTTCTCCCACCATGCAGATTCCAGATTCCAGATTCCAGATTCTGTGGTTTTTTGTATTGATAATTTGTTATATTTTTAGTAGAAGCTACATCTCATATTGGACAACAACATTCTTGTCTTTAATTTAAAAGCAGTAAGTTTTATGGTCCACTAGGAAACCAGTGGAACAAAATTTCAGTGTGAGAAGCGTTTTCAATTTCAGCCACGAGGAGATTGTCCATTGGTGGTAATTTGGGGGGAAAAAACAAAAGGGAAATGAAATACTCCTTCTATTCAGTATAATTGTCTTACAAGAAAAAAAATATTTTAAAATAATTAACATTTTAATTTTTTAATGTAACATTTGTTACCTTTTTCCACTTAAAATTTAATATTTATACATTAATAGTGTAAAAATTTTACACAACCATTCAATCATAAATCGTTTAAATTATTTTAAAATAATTATTTTTATAATCAATAAACTAATCATACATCATGATTGGTTGTGATTAGATAATTATATAAAAAAATTATATTATTAGTATATTGCCATTTTTCTGTAAAGTTAATTTTATAAAAATTATTTTATTATTATTTTTATCTATTTATTATCTGTGTAAAATAACTTACCACGATTATTTTTTTGGAACCGAGAGGGAATAAGATGATGATCAAAGATGTCGTGAAAGAGTTAAAAAGGAAAGGAACCTGAGAAAAAAAACACAACCTACCAAAGTAAAATACTGCACGGGGATAATTCTAGCTGGTGAAGTAATGGATAACAGAAGTAAAAGAGTGAAACTCGAGGCAAAATTATTGAGCTTATCCATTAAAACAAGTGCAAAAACTGTAAAGTTAAAAGGTGACACGTGTCCAATTATAATTATTGGTTTGATATACTATATACAGTATTTGTTTGAAAAAAAACTTTAATTTGTTTTTAAAAATGATTTTGAAAACTTGTTTTTATGAATAAAAATCCATGATTTTGCTTTTCTACCAATGCCCTCCTCTTGTAGCCAAAACCCATGGTTTTGTGAGTGCTTGGTTTGGTCATTTATGGTGAGGTCAGCTTCAGGTCCAAACTTGAGAAATGAGAATTAGAGGGAGAGAAAAACTTGTCAAAAAGATAAACAACCAGTTTTCACCAATTTTTTACTGATTCTTTTGGCCAATTCCTGGTTTAAACAATTGGACGGCCAATCCGATTTTGAAGATCTTATAAATAAATTGTGCATGACACATACAATAGTACAAATAACAGTATATATTACTAAATTAATTATAATTTCATAGTAACCTAAGTTTATATTTTAAACATTCTTTTCTAATCTTTGCCTTTGAAATTTTACTTCATCTCAAAAAAATATTAATAAATAATGAATTGATAAACTTGAAAGACATTCCAAAACACAATTTTGATTAAAAATAAATTATCAAAAAACTACAAAGGAGTTAATTGAGCAAAACTCAAGTTTCATAAGTCAACTAATTCGACTATACGAAGCTTGAATATCATTTCCAAAACTGCTTGACTATCATTTTCATTTTGTAAAAACAAAGACAAATCTTCAAATGTTTACCTTAGGAAAACAGATAGAAAAAAGAGAATGAATTTGAACTACAATAAATGTTCCTTATGCTTCTATGGATAAAAATAAATTACAGAATCTTCCCTTAATCGGAATCAGAATCTGGGTCTCCATCCACAATATCAGGAAAATCATCTTCATCCGCCAGTGCCTTGTCATGATCCAATTGAAAAGCAAATTCCTCGAAAATATTTTTACAGCCTGAGGATCTATGCCATAAACTACCACTCAGAGAAGCAAATTTAAAGTCTTTATTAACCGAGCTTCCTTTTCCTGATTCCTTATGACTGGCTTCATTACGAGGAACAGAGCTGTCTGAAACAATCTTCTCAGACACTTTATCATCAGCTACATCACTGCGAGTTTCAGCCACCGGGATGTTTGTAGTGCAAGAAACAGTTTCCTGAAATTGCACCAGAGATTCTCCTGGTTGATCCGACTTGAAATTGATGTCATCCTCAACAGTTTTCATTTCAACATCTGCACAAGTGGCAGTCTCAGACACCACCATCTCAGTCCTCTCCTGGATATTGGTGCCAGAAGACACATGCACGGAAAGCACTTCAGGATCCCTAGCTTGGGTGTATTTTGTATTTTTATCCAATGATTCATCGGCTTCATTGCCATTTTCAAGCCATCTAGCACACGGATCATCATCATAGTCAGGAGGATCTTGCAGTAAACCATATGGCGTACTGTTGCTCTGGCCAAAATATTCATGTTGGAGATTATGGTGAGCTTCACCAAAAGAACTGTTATTTGCATAGGCATAATCTACCATTGGAAGTGCCCTAGGATGTATAAGCACTTCCAAGGTTAACAGAGCATGGGCACAGAACTCAGATAGTTTTGTTCCAGTTTGTTGCCTCCCTGCAAACAAGGATTCCATGTTGTTCAAGCAAAAAGGAAGAAGGATTAAATAAAATTTTATGAAATTGTAGGTACAAGGTTTACATGTTCATCAAGCAGTCATATCAGGAACCTAAAATGCTATTTCTATTTGATTATTCTATATTCGATAATAATATAACTAAAAATAAATGGGAAGTGGATATTTATATTGACAGGAATTTATATTATTTAAAACACACGGGATATTATAAATATACCTTAGCTATCATGTACAATATCCTCCCTATTACCAAATCCTTTCAGATACATATCTAACAAAATACCAAAATAAATAAGAAAAGAAATTCAAATTGATATATAGAGAAGTACCTCTACGGAAAAGTTCAAGACCCTGGGCTAAATATGGAGGTCGTACCAGAGCAAATGAAAGAAAAGATACCAATAAAGCACGCAATGCAGCAAGCTGCAAATCTGTGGTAGTTGCAGCAGATTCCTTTTGTTGAAATACACTTTTTTCTTCACCAACTGATCCTTCCTTGAAAGAATCCATTGCTGTGACTATCAAAAGGCTATCAACTTCTGATCTCCATGGTTCAGATTTTAAAGCACCAGCCTGTGAAAAGTTCTTGAAAATTCATACAGTTCTCTTAAAATTGAGAAGAAAATTTAGATCTCAAGGGTCACTACATTGTCCCCTTAAACTTGAGAAGACAATTGCAAGGATGGATTTTAGGTGAAAATTTCATCCCTAAATGTTTCAGGTCAATATTAAGGAAGATACTGAACTTATTCCTAAGGTACAAAACAAAAGACAGTTGTAAGCACTACAATATTTTATTTACCCTATTTAAAACAGAACATCTTTTCCTCATTTTCGATTTTTGTTACGTCATTTTGTTTAACATATATAAACTGGTTAAAGGTGGCCTTAGAATTACATAACAGAGGCATATTGTGAATCATGCCAGTTTATACAAGTTTAACAATATTAAATACCTGAAATTACTTTTGACGGATAAAGTTACATTCTTCTCTTTAATATTCTGCTTATGGCTGTTTCAAGGGAGTTGCTATCTTTGATATGCAGTTTATAGGGAAGCGTCACTGTACTTTTAGCTGTTTATCCTGCTCTCTTTTGTGTATAGTTTTGTTGGAAGGCCGCATTAATTGCGGTTACCCCAAGCCAGCCTTAGTTGCAACTTGCGGCCTCTTTGGGGGTTGCCTTGACAGCATCCTCAAGGGTGGTGTTTAGTGCCACATCAACAAGAGATATGACTTAAAATAAAGCTTACAATGCTTGGGCAGTCCTCACCATACTTGTGATATTGTGGTAGGCCCTAAGCCCAAATTCTAAAAAGTTTCTTGTTTGGAGGATATCTTGTTCTTCTTCAACTTGTAGTTCCCCTATTTTCTCTCCAACAAAATCCCTTTTAACTTTTTGATGAAAAAATAAAAATGTCCGAATGTTTGGACAGATAAAAGTGTATCAAGTTATAGAAACAACATTCCAAACTGTGGCCCACCAAGATAGCAGTGTTCTAACATATCCTTCCACAGAAAATATGATGAGTTGATGTTATTATGTATTTTGTTATAAAGGTTGTGAACCACATGATACTTTGCAAAAGAACATAGGCAAGCACTTCCAATTACTAACATTGAGGTCTGGGAGAATATTAGGATAGCCATTGTGTTAGGATTCTTATTATGTTTGGAGTAACTGCTAGGTTTATAAGTTATATATCCCTTGTATTGTACCTAAAATATATGTGCAAACAAGAGTAACAGACCATTGTTTGCATCACAATTATTCGGTTACATAAAAGATATTTCCTTTATCCCTTTCCATCCATCCCTACAATTTTAACACAAACTATGAACAAGAATAGCCATTTAAGGTAGGGAAAGGTAGATGAAGAAACAAACACCTTTAGTTATTTTACATTAAAGATACTTAGATACATACATACCACAGTAATAAGAGACTCTAATGTCTCAAGTGCAGCAATTCTCAGAGAAATTGGAATCAATGGATGATTCTTGGGAACTTCCACTTTCAAACCACCTTCACCATGCTCTTGAAGAGAACCAGTTGTACTGCGGTGCTTCCTTTTTCTATGACTTGGCCGTAGCAAGTCTCCAGTAGAGGCATTTGAGTTTGAACCATTTAATATGCCACCATTCTTATGCTCGATACTACTTAAATCAGCAAAAGCATTGTTGATCACTTCCTGTGCAAGGTATAAAGCCATTCCTGTTCAAGATCACTAATTAGCAAGGGCCATTATGTATGATCAAATTAAATACAGCTTAATCAAGGTCAAATTTTATGTACCAACACCCATGGTTATGAACAAATTCCTTGTGACTGAATAGACCTTAATCCTTAATTCTGGCAGTTTACATGTCTTGAAGTACTTTGTAATGATACGTACAATAAAGGCAGCATGTGGTAATAGTTGACTGCAATACAAAAATTGGCAATAAGTACAATTCTTCACTCTTGCAAAAAGAAAAAAAATACATGAAAGATATATCAGAGGATGTCATGCATAAAACAGGACCAGAGCACCATAACAGTGCAGGGTAAGCTGGTGGATGATAGAATACACATTATAACAGAGATTATCAATAACGGTTTAAAATAAAAGACAAACACACTATTCTAAAATGTCAAGGTTTCAAGAATTTTACATTCAATTTACAAAGCTCCCAACCTCATTATTTTTTTCTGTTTAGCCTAATTTTCTTTTGAAGGGAGACAGAAAGGCTATCATGTAGTCATACCTGCCCATGGCCTTTATGATAGCCATAAGCAATTCCAAGCTACTCAAGTGCAAAACTGGAAGTTCTGAACAAATGTTCTCTTGCTGCTTGGCAGCCATGAATGGCAATGACATTTGTGGCAAAGAGCCATTTACCATCAGAATTCTCTCAACAAAGGCCAATAACAGGCGAACAGGCACATTTACCTAACAATGTCATATTGCATTTTGTCATTGTTTTCCCAAACTAAGAAGAATATACAGAACTGACAATCAATTGTAGGAACACAAATTGGATAAACTAAACAGTACCTTAACAGGATATGAATTTTTAAGCATCAGACAGCAGCCAAACATAAGTCGAGAAGCATTAGACATCAGTGATTGCTCAGACGTTTTTGATGCCTTGTTACGAACTTCTTCTGCCAATATATAGCCACCTAATGGTGGTGGAGGATGTTTTCCTGGCAAAACCAACAGCCTAGTAACCTCATTATGCAGGGTTTCTGCAACACATGGAAAAGATGATCACAAACTGCTTTTAATAGAGGCTATTATGAAACAGATAATACCAATATCTACCTTCTTCTAGACCATGAAAGGCTAAATTTAATTGATCATTTATTAACACCAAAATTTTCTGCATCATCACAGACCAGCTTTCTTCATCTCCTTTTGATTTTGGAAGCAGTGCGAGGCAATGTGTGAGTTTCTAGATGCACCCGAGCAGATAACAGAACACATCAGATTAAGACCATGTCGGTATTTTTTTTTATATTTACCAGGAAACAATTCATACAAAAACTAAGAATTCAATATTAAGGACCAGGCATTCTGCTAAACTAGGAAAAAAATAGAATAAAAAATTCATAAATGACTCCAAGCATGTTGACTATTGACTAAGCAAAATCTGGCGGCAGGTAGAATTGTTTTTCCTTGTTTGGAAGTTGTATAAAAAAAATGGAATGGAACTGGTACAATATAAATTTACAATTACAAAGTGATTCCTTCTGATAAAGTGTATAAAACAAAATAAAAAGTAAAATCATTTTTTAAGCAAAATGTGGCTGCTGCAGACATACAGGGGCAGACAAACAGCAGTCCCCTTCCATCTGTTCTTATACCAACTATCCAAACATACCCTAGAGAGAAGCATTTTGAAATTTGATGAGCAAATTACCTTTGACATATCAAGACTGCATCCTCCAGACAAAAGTTTTAAAACAATAGCAGATTCAACCTGCATAAATTTAAAACACTCATCAAAATGTGAATACGGCACCAAGGGAGCTTGAATAGTTTCCTCAACATTTTCCCTCATAAAAGCAACAAACATAACTGGTACCAACCACAAGCAAACATGTCATGTTCATTATCTTTCAATCATGCAGAGATAGACACACACCAAAGAGTATTGACAAGAATAAGAAAATTAGTGTCAATACAAGTCCATATGCAGATACAAACTGCAAAAGCATCAACGTCCCAATTATGAAAATCTTAAGTGCATCCCTTGTATGTTTGATGACCCATGTAAATATAAAAAAATACAGCTTTACTATCTTTTTAGTCCCTAAACTTTTTCGAATTTCTGTTTAGTCCCTTCAAGTTTTTAATTCTAATTTTAGTCCCTTAACTTTTTTTCCCGTAAAGTTAAGAGACTAAAAGTAAGGACAAAAAAAGTTAAAGGACTAAAAAAGATAAAATCAGTTCAGGGACTAAAAAATTCTTAAAAGTTTAAGGACTGAAATGATAATAATCCAAAAAATATATTAGGAAAATAAAACCTGGTTAGAACAATTTAATAAACATCATTATATCCAAGTATTTATTTTATTAAAAAAGAATTGTATTGAAATAGAGAGGAGAAAGGGATGATGATAAAAATAATCCTTTACAGCTAAAAAGAGAAAAGAACATAAATTAAGAGCATGAAGCATGTAGCACAACATGCCAATCCCTCTGAATATATCTACAGCATCAGCATGTCAATATCTGCCACTTAATGATAAATAATGTCACAATTTACACACACAATCACCATCAATCTAGGAACAAAAGGAACATAGTTATGAAGTCAAAAAATGAAAGATAATGGTGAAATTAAAAGAAAAGGAACATATCAAATTTACCATTTCAGTTTGAAGTTCTTGCTCTGGTAAAACAAGTATTAAAGCAGGTAGTAGACTTCTAAGAAAAAAAGTTCTAGTCATGATTACAGAAACTAAGGACTCGCAAAAAGGGAAGGAGAGGCTTACACTATCATAATGATTACGAATAGAAAATGGGAATGAAGTTATTATGGTACATAACAGATGAACTGCAGCATCCTGCATACACCACAATTCAAATAATAAAAAAGTTGTAAGCAAATAAAGCAGATAATTTCTGTCCAAAGAAGTGGCATATGAGAATTGACAATTAAAAGTGTGTAGTGTCAAGAGCACGCAAAGAATATCTTAAATTTTTGTCTGCAACTCTACATTCAGCAAAAACTTTTTACCTTCCACATTTGCTAAGTTTAACACAATACATTTTTATCTCTTTAATGTATACCTATGCATGAGTATGTGAGAGAGGTTTTGAGGAAACTGTTGCATGCTTACAATAGTTTAGTTATTCTTTTTTATTACATTATATGCATTATGTGATGAACTAAATGATTCTGTCCATCAACATATACTGTATATTTATAATGCTTCACATATAATGATATCAAATGCAATTCTATGATATGCCCAAACCAACTTCAACACAAGAATTTCTCCCTCGATTATTATTAAGGACTTACCCATATTGTCTCTGAGTTCTCATCATTCAAAATCTTCAAAGTAGGCTGAACAACATTCCCAGCACAGGAAGATGAATCTTTCTTGATCTTGGGATATCCACCTAACCTATTTTGCAACAGAGAGAGTTAGTACAGGTAGCTGCAGGCTATTTTAATGAAGACAGATTCATCAGCAACGGGACTTAGACAATGGCTCCAAGATTGTACTAATTTGATTCTAAATGATAATCGCAATAAGTGAAAAAATATTCCACAAAATAAATATTGGAAATATTTAAACATTAAGACCAAATGCATGCCTATATTAATTTTGTTTCTATAGAGATCCTGGGAGCTATATATAATCAGAAATTTAGTAAGCACTTAAGTAGATGGAATGTCAAATTTAAGCAACTTCATAGGACCATCTGTTGTTCTCAAACTTCCAAGTTAACTTGTAAACTTGGCCATGTTTAGGAGTTTAGGTTCATGAATCATGCCACCTTGCTAACAAACTCAACAGTCAGACTTGATCAAACTCAGCTTGACTTGGTTAGGATCAGATAAACTCAGTCAATCAAAGTAGTGATTCCACAGTCAAGTTTGCAATCTTGCTTGAGGTGCTGAAAAAGCCCAAAAATGCCCAAAATGAGACCATTTAGTTAGGTCCTCCCTGTTTTTTTGGTTCTATTATGCATTTGCTTCCCTACTCGTGACACCTCTAATTTTCCTCTTTCACGATGACCATATTTCTGTCACTTAAAGATTGCTTTCAACCAGCCTCCATTGACACCGATTGTTCCCCCAGCGAACGTCCAAGCTGCACAAGGATCACTTGCGGGCAAGGCATATCTATGATAACCACCAGCAAACTGCAACCCCTTCAAATCTATAACGAGAAGTTGAGCACAACCCCAACAAAGATGCAAATTTGCAACAACCACTCACTTGGTTGCCCACCTGCAAATCAGCAACCCATGCAATATGGCACAAGAGCTGTAAAACTTGTGATCTGTGAATGTGATATTCAACTGCTTGTTGTAGTAAATTAATTACAGGCAATGTATGTGGCAACCACACAACAGCTTGCAGACAAACAGAGAGTGAGAGAGAAAGAAAGAGAAATTTGCAGCAGGGGATTCAATTAAGCAGCATCAAACATGAGTATTCTACATTGCACATCAATAATTGTGCCAATTAATGGGAAACTCTTTTAGTGGGAAAAGAAATACTCTAACCTTGCAAAAAAATCAGACATTGAAGCACAAGCAGCTACCCTCACTAAATGAGAATCTGCAGGTGACTGTTTTAAATAAAGATCAAGGAACACATCACACAATTTTGCATAACAAAAGTAAAAATTCATTTAAGAGATTAGAACATAGATGCATCTAAAGAAGAGCATCAATGTTTGAGTGCATGTGTACTTCAAAAGATTCAAATGTGAAGTCCAAGACAAAAGATAAAGACATCCTATCAGATAACTTGATGTTTAACATTAATCAGTAACATATCATGTAAACAAAAATAGGATCCTTATCATCCAACAAAAGAAAAAAGGAAGCTGCATGAACTCAACAAGGCCTTACAGCAAGAATAAGCACATTTAGTAATCCCAAAAGGCATCAACCAAAGATAGATAGCTGATTTAGAAATTACTGGCGGAATGCCTTTAATCTGTAAAGGCAAGCCTATAGATTTTCATGAACAACAAATTGATTAGTACCAAATCATTAAATTTAAAATGGTATGAATTAGATTAAGCTCTCTTTTCGAGTACTAGCACCGGCTCCCGAGAAGTACAATACCAGTTAAGGGACAACTCCTCTACCCACAAATGCTGCTCTATTTGCATAACCAGGGATCCAAATTCGAACCCCTGTCATATTCTTAAAAAGACCCAAGCTACTAGCCACCACTTGTGAGCATCACTCGGGTCTAAATTCATCTACTACCCTAAACAACAGCATATCTACATTGCACCACTTCATATCCCCAAAAACATAAAATTCTAGAAAGCTAGCAAAAGAACCATCTAAACATATGCATGTCAAAAAGAACAACTCGGTACCTGAAGAAAAGGCAGCAACTTTTGGAACCACACAGAGTAAGATTCTAGGAAACGCTCAGAGCTGCACTCTTCACAAGTAACCCCCAACAGAGAGATCCCTGCCGAGCATTTATCTGGCTACCAAAAACAAAAACGCACCCATCTCAGTATATCACTGAAAACAATAAGAAAAGTGTAAAAGTTGTGTTTTTTTTGTTACCATGGTGGTGGAAAGGAGGGAGTAAATGCGGTTGAGCCAGGAAGTGAGTGCGGATTTCGATGCTTCGATGAGTTTGGGGCGCGTGGAATCTGCGAAAGACTCCGAGAGGAGAGAGTGCGTTTTGATCAGAGACACGACTTTGGAGAGTTCTGAAGGGTTCGAAAAGGGACGTTTCTCGTCGGGGAGGTGGTCTCTGATGAGTGTTTGAAGCAAGCGGGGCTTGAAAGCGACATCGTACATGTTCCCGAAGTGGTCGAAGGCCGCCATTGGAACTTCTCCGAAACCCTGCAACGTCGGTGTGTACTGCTGCGGCGGCGCGAAAACGAAGTGAATTGGGAAAGGAAAAGAAAAATTATGTTTAATTTCTCTCTTAACGGGTAGGAGTGGGTTGGAATTGATGAAATCAAGTCATTTCTTCTTTAACTGTCATTATAGTTACTAAGGGTGAAAATGGGTCAGGTTATCTAGGGTCTTTGATATGGCCTATTTAAAGTCTAATCTGATCTGACTTGTTTATTATAAAGATCAGGCTAAAGTTTTTTGAAAAGTTTGTTTAAACAAAAAGGTCGGGTTCAAATTTTAAAAAAAGTTTATTAAACCTATCAGACTGACCTATTTAATATATATATATATATACACATTAAAACTTAAAAATAATATATTTATTTTTTAAAAAATATTTTTTCTTATTACGAAGGTGAATGATCAATCACTTTAAAAAATCATCTTGAAAATCTCATAAATGATTAAGAGAAACATATATATAACTTATAGGATCATATTTGATAATTTATAAGAAAACATATTTATTATGTTATTTTTTATTTTTAATTATTTATTTTTATTTAATCAGACTTCATATACAGACTTCCAAGCCAGGCCAGGCTCAGGCCTTAATAACTTATTTTTAACAGGTAACAAATTAGTCTTAGACTTAATGATAGTGATGTGGGTCATATTCAGGCCTATCAAAGCCTGATCTGACCTGGCCTATTTTCACCCCTAATGGTTACTTGTGACTGATGATTATTTATGTTATTATGTAATAAATAAGATTATCAGGGTGTTTTGTTTTACATAATTAAAAATGTTAAAATGTATTTGATTACACTTTTATAATAGGGTGGGAGTGGACTATAGTTGGTCAAATTAAGTTTATTTCTTCTTAACATATCGGGTCAATCTGATTAGTTGTGATTCATGATTATTTCTATTATTATGTAATAAATAAGATTATTAGGGTGCTTTGTTTTATAAAATTAAGAATTTTTAAACGTATTTGATTACACTTTAATATTAAGATAGGAGTTGATTAGAGTTGGTCAAATCAAGTTTATTCCTTCTTAATAGGTTGGGTCAATCCAATTAGTAGTACTCATGATTATTTCTGTTATTATGTAATAAACAAGATTATTATGATATTTTGTTTTACATAATTAAGAATGTTAAAACTTATTTGATTACACTTTAATATTTTTATAATTTTCTAAAATTTAAAATAATTTAAATAAAATAAGTAAAAATGAAAGTCATATGTGTGTTAGAAAACAAAGTATTCGATTATTTGTATCCTATCTATGAGAATAAAAGTATTAAAAATACATGATAAAAAAAAGTTATAAAATTCTCAAGGAATAAATAATATTTAGAAATAATTTTTCAAAACTTATAACAAATATATTAAAGGAGTCTAATCCAATTGGTTGAATTGAACAAAATATGTGTGAGTATTATAAATTTTATAATACTATGTTTAATTCCTAGGGATAAAAAACTTATAACAAACATATATAAAAATACATTATCTTGTTTATATTGTCCATTTTTAATTTATGAAACCCTTCTAGTTATTCTTTAGTCATTTAGCCTAAGAAAATATACCAACAACTTTGACACAAGTGGTAGCGATTGGTGTCCCTTAACAAAGCGATTATGGGAATGTTCCATATTTTATCGCTATATTACAGATCGTGAAATCATTTATTATCATCTTCTTAACCTTTTATCTTTAACTCAAATTTTGATTAATCTTTAGATATGAAATAAATCTTATTAAAAGAAAAATATATACTTTATATATGCTTATGATTCCCAACAAAGACTAATGTTACTTATGGGGAGAGTTACTTCTTACCAATACAATGATAAATAAAAATAATAATATAATATCTAACCTTAGTGATGAGATATATTTTTTGAACCTCTAACAATAGTAACAAACTGAATGTATAAAAAATAGTCACAAATTGTGGCAAGATATTTTTTTTGATAAATTGTAGACTGATTTTCTTTTATCAGAAATTATATACTGATTTAAGACAAATGATTACAACACCACATAAATTCATTAAATATTTGTTTTTTTACAAACATAAAAGTAATAATAAATTGAATGGCTTAACCATACTAATATATGGGATAAACTCGGTCGAGAATAGGTCGTCAAACAAATCCATGCACTTCGAGATGGAAACCAATGTGTGGACGTTATGATACTTGAGCATCATAAAATAACTATTTGTAGATTCGAGAAATATCACTCCATGACATCAATAACTATATGATAACTGATGTCGTTAGTGTTCAATTCTGCCGTTTGTAAATTTTCTCAATTTCTATTTTCTTCATTTTGATTTCTATTACCGTGCACTAAAAATAACTAATTAAATGTATGATTGTTTAGTGTGCATTTGGAAAAGCACCGACAATGCATGTAACAATGTTTTTCCATGTCCAAACTGTACACATGATGCAAAAGCTAGTATTGTTTGTATCGAGTGGATACAAATCACTCCCCTTTAATGTCTAAGCAAACACATACTTAATCACCTTAATTTAAATTTGACAAAACAAGCAAATCAAAAGATCATTAAATATGTCTTTGTTGGGAATGCTCTTTATACAAAAAGTATTGAGCTTAAGTGAATGACAAGGATTCAAGATATCTAGGATTAGATTTCTTAGTCTCCTATATATTAATTATATTTGCTCTAGACAAATACAATAGTTATCATCATTTTTCTTAAATAAAAAAGTGTCCACACATTTTTCCTCTCTCTTGTTCGAAAATAGTATGAAAGATTTATCATTCGTAACCGATTGAGGAGGTTAAGAGATGACTCACAAAAAAAAAGGATATTGCATTTACACTTCAAGAGGTAATTATCTCTTTTTGATTAGAAAGACAAGAATGATCTTACAACATTTGAACGTACTAGGTCCAATACGCTTCCGCATATTATAAGGAATCCTTCAATTGGTATTAAAGCCTAGGCTATACGCTTGATATTAATCTAGTCTTTTATGTGATATGGCACTTAGGGTTCTATGTTTATGTTGGATTACACATATGCTATGTTTTTTTATAATTTTTCATAAGATGTATGGTTTTATAAAATATGTGCTTTAATCCATGGTAAAACGTTTGAATGTATTTTTTTGGATATATAACAAGAAGGTTGGTCTCTTATGATCAGGTTTCTTCGATTTTTTATTTTGTTTTGCAATTTTATTGTTGTAAAAGAGAAAGGTTCAATTTTTGTATCCAAAAGTTGTATATCCATTTGATAATTGCTAAGCGTACGTAAGTCTATAAGTAAATTACTTAGCAATTATCCTTTTTTTTCTTGTTTTAATGTTTTTTTTGTGATTTAAATGTAGAAATCAGCTTCTTATGAGCTTTTATCCGGTAAATGCTAAGTTTAGCTGATTCATGAGGTGTTGGTTATGTTTTTGTAGAAATTTCATTACAAGGAAATGAAAGGAGAATTGAAGGTCTGGAGCTGCTCGTTTAGCACACAGATGTCTCGCTCAGCGCGACTAACTTGCTTAGCGCGTGGACACTTATCCAACTGGAAAGGTCGCGCTGAGCGTGGACCACGACTTTGGACTGTTGTTAAAAGGAAAAATTAGTGCACGAGGCAAAAGAGTTGGGCTTTTGGAGAGCCAAAGGCAGAGTCAGGACACAAGTGAAGGGAGAAGTCTCACTCATTTGGGGACCTCTTCATCCATTTCCTTCCATTCCATTCCATTCTTTTTGCTTTCCTTTGTATTTGTAAGCCCTCTCATGGAGATAGTTGGCTAACAAATCCATTGTTGGGGTTCCAACAACCAAACACTCTTGATGTAATGATTATAATTATCTATTTAATGTTATTTTCGTATCATTGTTGTTTTTCTGAGCTTTATTCATGTTTGTGGTTCAATCTCCCATTTGCATGCTTGTTATAGGGTTTTAATGCATTGGAAAATCGTTAGTCCCTTAAGACTGAAAAATATTTCTAAATGATATCACGTCTAAGGATAGAGTGGTTTTGTTTAGCCTAGGTTACATTTTGCATCTTTACTCTTAATGCAAATTATTTGATGGAGCTTGTTGAGGAATCAGGAGTGAAATTAGGTAATTTAGGACCTAGCACTTGAAGAATCAATGTTAGAACACATTAGTAGATGAGAGTGAGTGAATTTAATGTTAAATAGAGAAATATCTTTAATATTGCATCAAGGGTAGTTTTGATGAGTTGAGCCCCAACATGTCACAATCCTCTGCATTAACGAGCAACTCACCCCTAAGTGTTTGTTTTCTATCTCTTTATTGTGCTCTGCTTAATTATCTTTATTTATGTTGAATTTTACATTTCCGCATTAGAATTAGAAAATATAAAACTTAATTTGTGTTCACTTAAAATTAAAAATATATTAACTCTGAGTACAAGCAAAGTCCATGTGGAATTCGACACTCGAACTTACCGTTTTATTATTACTTGGACATTCGGTGCGCTTGCCGATTGTTTAACACCATCACTGTTTTAGTCTGTTCGTGACTATCCAAAGCTTTTATGGAAAATCCGAGGTCATAACGTGAAAGAGGACAAAAAACAATGGGAACCATAACCAGAGCGCGTCCGACGTTCTTTTTCGGTGGTTCAAACAGCCGAGTGCTCCTCTCTCCGTGGCAGTTCTATCCATATGGTGGGCTAGGTGATCAGAGGTCCATGACGGATTTGCTCGAAAACCAACAAAGGGAGAATAAGTTTTTTTAATTTTTTTTTTAGGAAACCATGGATTAAAGTTTTATAATTACCATTTTTATGAATAGATGAATTATATGTGATAACATGATTTGTGTGATAACATGTCATATATATAATATTTGTGTCATATCATAGTATTAATGATTAATTGATCATGCATATATTCTGTTATATTAATTATTATTATGTCCCAACAACTAGATTAATGATTATTATGACAATAATAAGATAATTAAGGAAATTAAGATTTATAACCATTGATTAATTAATGGTTGTTATTGATTTTGAATTTAAATTATTTTATTAATGATTATTATGTCCCAACGACTAGATTAATGATCATTAT
>PYAF01002131.1:2026602-2046183 GCA_007407185.1 Glycine tomentella
TTATGAATTTCAAATTCTAGATATAATGATTGGATATGCTTTTAAAATTGATTTTATTCAAATTAATGATCATTATGAATTTCAAACTCTAGATTAATAATTGAATTAATTATTTTAAAAATTTATTTTGAATTCAAAGTAATGATCATTATGAATTTCAAATTCTAGATTACTGATTGAATTAATTATTTGAAAAAAGTGAATTTGAATTCAAATTACTGATCATTATAAATTTTAAAATTTAGATTAATGATTGAATTAATTATTTCAAAAATAGTTTTGAATTCAAAATTAATAATTATTATGAATTTCAAATTTTCGATTAATGATTGAACTATTTTTTAAAAAATTATTTGTAATAAAATATTGAATAGATGAAGGTTTTTAATTAAAATATTAATTTTCAACCTGTGACCTCCATTGTGGGTCCATTAATAAAATGGTAATGTGAAGCTCCATCGAATAAAGATCAAATTTTATTTGCTTGGATCTCAACAAATTTAAATAATTTCGTAAAGTGTTGTATGACCCAACATCGATAATGCTTGGATACTAAGAATATTTTTTGAAATTCAACGATGGTTAATTATATTCAAATTTTAGTAAGATTATTAACCCTCCCATCGAGGATCTGATAATGGCACTGAAGGTCCAAATAACAATTTCAATTTTTTTACAAGTAACTTACCCGATGTAAGTATTGTAGGATAACTAAAAAACTGTCACAATGAAAAGTAGTTAAGGAATCTACTTGCAATTAGTATGTTTATTGAATGATTGTAAATTGTGTACTTTAATTTTTCAGAAAATGTCATATTTCAATCTATTAGCAACTATCTTGAGTCAAAAGTCTATGGATGATACAGACTACAAACAATGGAAAACTAAATTGGATATTATTTTGTAATATGAGAAACTCAACTTTGTCCTGACTACCCTTAAGCTAGTACAACCTGAAGAAAATGCTTTTGAGGAACACAAAGAAGAAGTTTTCTGATTGAGAGAAGGCGAATGTTGCAATTCGCTGCTACATTCTGGCCAGTCTCATTAATCACTTGTAGGAGCAAGTATACATGCTTGAGAGTGGAGCAGAAATGCTTCGAACTCTTGATGACGTGTTTGCTACTCCTAGCAATTCAGCTAGGCAGAATGTGCTACTTGTGATTGAGGCTTGCATACTGGAAGATTGTAGTAATAAACGAATCATTGATTCAGAAGCTACTAACCATGTTTGTTACTCTTTAAAGTGGTTTAAACATAACTTGCCTATCGGTCAAGGGCCAAAGAGTTTTGAGACTTGAAAATGGGGAGCTTATCTATATACTAGCAACAGGATAAATTATTTTATCATTTATAATTGTAGAACTTTAATTTTGGATGATTATTTATTTGTTCCAGATTTTAAATATTTGCATCTAAACTGAATTTAGAAAAAACATCATCTTGGTTGTTTCTATCTCGAATAATGTGCTACATCAAATCTCCCAAAAATCCAAATACACACTAAATATGATTGTATGAAATTTCTTTCCCACTCAATCTTAAACCAACCCACATCATCTGTATATCTAGTTTTTAACAAAATTTTGAAAAATTCATGCAAAAACATAAATTTTTAAAATTTAACAACAAACGCACATGGACTTTTTCACAACTTCTTGTCATAATTCTACACTAACAAGATGGGGTGTTTGTTGTAATTAAAAACCTTATTTAAAAAACAAAACCACCTTTGGTATACTAACAAAAACAGAAAAATCTCCTATGCACACATTCCACTCCATTGTCCGAAATAGTCCAAAGTTGGCTATTGCCATAAATTGACACCTGATCCAATTGCAGAAGCATAAGCCAAGGGTAAAACCGAAAATTTATAGAAACTTAGGGCTGAATATAAATTCAGAGCAACTGGCATCGGCAAATAGAAGAGAATTTTGGGTTTTGCTGTTTTTTTCTTAACACTGAGAAGAAAAAACAGAGAAACACAAACACGAGCGAAGGAAGGGGAAGAAAACAGTTTGTTCGAGAACTGAACCCGAAGATCTTCTCTGTACGTGCTCATGTGAGGACCCAATTCTTCTTCTTCTTCTTCCGCTGCTTGGATCTGCACTTTTCGGTCTTTTCTTTCATTCCCGCACGCGAACTCCTTCACGGGTCAATTCCAATTTTGCTTTGCGCGCTGTTTTTTTTTTTTTCCCGCACCACAAAAGGTTCCTCTTTTCTTCGCAATCTTGAGTACCCTTTTGAAAAAATGTTTTTTTTTTGCTCTAAAAATTCCAATTTTGCGCAGCTTTCGCGGAAGTATTTGTTGGGTGGGTCGAAGGTCGAGAAAGTTCTAGATTAGGGGCGTGGCTTTGGTTCGTTTCAATTTGGAGGGGTTTTGCCTGCTTCGAAACCCACAATTCGCCACACTTCTTGTGAGTTTTCTATACTGTTTCAATTCCTACATGAGTTTTTTTTTTTGTTAATTATCTAACTTACGTAATGAAGTTTTTTCTTTGTTTTTGGGGTGTGTATGGTGGTGTTGATTTTTGCCAGTATTCTGCTAAACAGCACTCTTTGAGAAGTTGTTGAATTTGTTGCTATTGTTTGTTTATTTTTTTGAACGTTGCGTTTGAATATTTCTCAAATGTGAAAATTGAGAGAAAATGGGGATTAGCAAACGATTTCTGGTTGAAATCCATGCAGATTAGGGAAAACTGTTTGAAATTAGTCTTAGTATTCCAAAATTCGTATTTGTTTGTGTGAATTGTACTGTTTTTCTTTCATGGACCGCATTGCCTTTCGTGGTCTTCGAGGACTAACCTGGTCACAAGGTGGTGATTAAGTAATGCCCTGTTAAGATTGGTGACCGTAGGGTTTGAATTCTTGACGTTTCTGGTAAAAATTTGTGGAAGGATACAATCTACTTCCGCCGCCGGTCACAATTGAGTTTTCCCTTTTTTGAAAGCAAAAACTTTTATCTTTTTAAAGCTTAATCAATCAAGTTCCTGCCACCCTAATGAAAATTAAAGGGAAAAGCATGAATTTGAGTTATTAGTATAGGCGAAATTAAAATAATTACAACTAATCATCTAAGTTTTAAGCGCAGTAGTCAATAACAAGCTATGATGGTGCTATAGTTGGATAGCAGAGTGAAGCAGCCTTGGGCTGCTGCGGGATTCAAATGGTAGAGCGGTTTTCATTTTCAACACAGGCCAAAATAACGGCTTTTTGTGTGCTATAGTGGTGCTACCAAGATAACGGCTTTTGGTGCGCTAACGCTACCAAAGTAACCCATTTTTTTACCCCTGGAACATCATTGTTAATCATCTGAGTTGTAAGCTTTCTAGTCAATAGCGCACTGTAGTTGTGCTCCAGCGGGATAGCAGAGTGGATTTGCCTTGGTCTGCTATTGGATTCAAATAGTAGAGTGGTTTTCAATTTCAACAACGGCCAAAATAACGGCTTTTGGCGCGCTATAGTAGTGCTATCAAGATAACGGCTTTTGGCGCGCTAAAGTGGGGCTATCAAAATAACCCATTATTTTCACCCCTAGAACATCATTGTTAATCATCTGAGTTTAAGGTATAGTAGTCAATAGCACACTATGGTGGTGCTACATCGGGATAGCAGAAGTGCTGCTATTGGATTCAAATAGTAGAGCGGTTTTCAATTTCAAGAACGGTCATAATGGCCAAAATAACAGCTTTTTGCGTGCTATAGTGGTGCTACCAAGATAATGACTTTTGGCACACTAAAGTGGCGCTACCAAAATAACATTTTTTTACCCCTTGAACATCATTGTTTGTTTTTTTTGGGGTAAAGTATTCCACAAAAAGTTACCTTTGTTTTGACCTCTATTTCTTCACCCTTTACACAACTACTTTTTATCCTATATTACGTTTTTCTTCTTCCTATAGACTTCCCAATTCATATTTTCCTTTTTTTAATATCTAATTTGTTATGTTCTCTTTTTAATTAATTTCACCATCATCTTTCATTTTTTGACTTCATTACCATGTTCTCTTAGATCGATGGCGATTGTTGTATAAACCGTAAATTTACCACGAATTTCTTTAATTTTGGGTTTTTTGTTTTTATTTATTTATTTATATGTCCAGTATAAATTATTTACTCTGTATTATAATATTTAAAATAGCGATTGCTATCTCACTATCAGAGATTGATAACAAAGTTGGCTGCTACATGCCACTATCCTAGATTGATAACTATGGTTTTAAGGTCATTTATTTCCATGGAATGAGCAAAAAGGATATCTGCATTTATTTGGATATCAGCTACTCATTTGGCTATTCAAGCACAGCCTTCTAGAAAACCCTAAAGTTTTAGTTTTTGAGAATTCATTGTTTTTTCCCCTTCATTTCAGATTTGGATTATAAATGAACTATAGTATCCAAATGAATACGTCCTTTGATTATATAAGTTACTTCTTGGCACGTTAATTTTTGTATTTTTAGATCATTATCAATGGCGCATATATCAGAATAGTGGTGTGGAGTGGCCATGGGCTGCTAAGAAGTTTGATTAGCCATGCATTTTTGAATAGCATCGCAGAGGCTGCAATTATGGCCATAGTTCTAGAGTGAGGTTTTACGAAGTTTTTTTTATTCTGTACATTTGTGTTCTTTTAAATGCTTCTATGGATACCTTATCCACTCTTATTTTATTTCCCTTATTTTTTTTTAATATAATTTTTTACCTTTCTATAAAAAAAAAACTCTGCCCTTATATGCAGAACCTATATTTATTTTGAAATCTTGCAATTAACCTCTTTTGAGTTTTGACATTTATGGATGAAAGATACCTTGTGTCATCTAATAAATTGCAGTTGTTAATGGTTCAGCAGCTCATGAAAGATTGACTCATGGACCCTGAAGGCAAAAAGTTTGGAGGAGGTAACAAGTTTGTTACATTAGTGCTCTACATTTTGGTATTTTATACAAATCTTTGTTTGTTGTCTAATGTTGTATTATTATTATTATTATAGTCCTGATTTCCTATCTGCATGGCATTGACTGTACAAGTTATCCAATTGGTGTTACTTAGTTAAATTTTCAAACAGCTAGTATTTTAACTTGAATAGTATCTTCATTTGCCCCTATAACATAATTTTAACTTAGTCAATTAGTGCCTGTTGAAAAATTTTCAAATTGAATGGAAAAGGGAAAAGGGAGGATATATTAAATAATAAGAATGAATGATTATTAGACTTTATGATATAAAATACTAACTTTGTACTCCTATTATACTAACAATCTGGATTGATGAGATGGAAGATTCATTGTTTAGCTGAAGGATAGCATGAGAATGAATTATTTTCAATTTAACTTTTGTGAATTTGGTTTTGCCTTTTCTTTTCTTTCTTTCACCGACCCCAATTATTAACTTGGGTTAAAGGTGCTGTTGATGTTGATGTTGTGTTGGTTTTGCCTTTTCTTTTTGGCATTACACTATTGGCATGGACATACGTTTGTCATAAATTTTCTCATTTAATATAAAAATTGATATCAACATGTACATTGATTATATATTTTTGTACAAAGAAGATAAACTCTGTTACTATAATTTTCAACTTTGGTATTTAATAGCTTTATGCATGAACCCACATAGCAAAACATGTTATGTTTACAGAAACTCATAGTTTGCTATTAATTTATTTTACAAGTGCTTAAATGTGATTATTTCCTGGTATATGGATGAATTTATTGGATAAAAAGAAATTGGACAGTGTTGATATAAAATACTCTAAGCATTTGTTCAGGATTTTGAGTCATACTTAAAAATTGCCCTGCCAGCTTCCCTTTTTAAAAAAAAATGTTGTATTTTCTTTTGTGTGTTTATATTTTTGTTTGTTATTAATACTGTGGTTTTTGAACCTTTAGGACCAAGGGAATTGACTGGTGCTGTGGATCTTATAAGTCATTTCAAATTACTACCCCACTATGAGTTTTTCTGCAAGAGGCCTCTCCCTGTGTCAATCGCGGACACACACTACCTTCACAATGTTGTAGGAGACACAGAAATAAGAAAAGGAGATGGGATGCAATTGGATCAACTTATTCAGAATACATCTTCATTTAGAGATACAAATGCTCGTATACAGCCTTTTGACCTAGATGTTCTCAAGGAAGCCTTTCAGTTACGGGAAACAGCTCCCATTGATTTGCCTGCTGTAAGAAATTTTCTTTGATTTTGATCATACTTAATTTGCTTTTCTTGCCGTAATCAATTGACATGCTATCACTTTTTTCTTTTAAAAATTAGTTGAATATGTTGATGGTGTTCTTTTTTTACATTTATGAATGCCGCTTATTCCTTGTTTTTTTCTTCCCTAATAGGCAGAGAAAGGGGTTCCAACTATTGCAGGAAAGTCAAAAAGTGAGAATAAAGACAAGGAGAAGAAGCATAAAAAGCACAAAGACAAGGACAAGGATAGGGAGCACAAGAAGCACAAGCATCGTCATAAAGACCGTAGCAAAGACAAGGACAAGGACAAAAAGAAAGATAAAAGCGGACATCGTGATTCCAGTGCTGATCACTCAAAGAAACACCATGAAAAGGTTGAGAAATTTTAGATGGCTGCATCTACATTGTTCACATTGAGAGTAAATAGTGTTCTGAAAGTCCTTCCATGCCATAACATTGAAAACAATTGAGTAAATAATGTGTTACTCAATTGTTTTGTGATTTAAGATCCGGTGATGGACATCTGTTTCATTTAGCATTTTAAAAGGGGCTTTGCTCCACATTTTATTTGGATATTTGCAACCATTTAGTTCTATTTATTAATCTTTTTTAATTCTCTATATTTCAGAAAAGGAAGCATGATGGAGACGATGATGTTAATGATGTGCACAAACACAAAAAGAGCAAGGTAATAAAGGAAGGATGTGTTGTCTTAGGATAACCCTCCAACCATTTTTTTCTGTTTCTATACATTTCTGAAATGTCTCTCTCTTCGTGGTTGATCATGTCCAATCTTTAATGAACTTTTCTGTTCAATTTTCCAATTTCTTTGCAGCATAAGAGCTCAAAGATTGATGAATTGGGGGCAATTAAGGTTGCAGGCTGAAATGGTTTCGTACAGTAGTTCACTTCTTTTCCTCAATTGGTTGTTGTCGTCATTTGTTAAAATTTGGAGGGGTCTTTCAATTGACATTATCAAATTTCTTGAGGAGGTACTTCATTACATTTGCCACAATCTTCAATTTATCTTCAGCAATCGTTGAAGGCTTATTATTAATATATGATAAAAATGTTGTCTATTTTCTTGCAGGGTAGCTAGTGATCTGACTAAAGATTATCATGATGGTGAATTCACCTGATGAAGGAAAACGATGCAGGTAAAATTGGATGAAGATAAAACTTTTTTTTCCCTTTTGTACCATAACAATTACCTTATAGGATTGCCAGTAATTTGCAAAACTTTGGTCTTCTTCCTTTTCCCAGTCTTTTGGAGCACTGGATATCTCAACATGTATACATTATTTTGGTCTTTTAAAAAATTATTTTGTAGTGTTCTAAATTAATTGGTAGTTTAAACTAGAGGTAACAGGTTCTTGTTTAGGTTCACTGAATTTAACTATGGGGGGTATATACATTGATTGCATTCCCCCATATCATGTATCTAAGTATCTAACAGTTGAATGCCCCATGCCTTGACCTCAAGCATATATTATCCACTATTGTGTATGTTGATCAGTGTGGTGACACCACTGTCACTGTAAAAGGTTCATCAATTACCTTTGAATGAGATGGGATGTGCCTCTCCAACAAATGGCTAGTGTTAACACACTCTACTATGAATGTGTTACTTTTATGTAACCTCTTGACTATATATTTTTTGCATGTACTCAAATAGCCAGCTCTAAGGTGTATTGGCAACTGAGTCATGTGTATTTTATTTTTAATATGTGTGTGTGTGTGTATATATATATATATATATATATATATATATATATATATATATATTAAAAAATCTATATTGGGTTGAGAATATTTTTATAAAATTATATTATTTTTTAAAAAATATTTTGGAATTTTATTTAGCTCCTATACTTGATAGTTATTAGGGCAAAAAATAATAAATAATAAAAATTAAATATTTAATTAGGAAAAAGGTGTAAGTTGGAGAAAATTTAGGAAAATAGGGTCACCAATCATATCCATTTGGGGCGTGTTTAAACACGTCCAAATGGGGCGTGTTGGCTCAGGGGATGACACGTGGCAGCAACAACAGGGGGTGTAGGGTTTTCGTGGTATTTTCGTAAATTACAGAAAGCCATAACTTTTGATCGGGACGTCCGATTGATGCGAAACTGGTGGCCACGCGCTCGAAATCGAGAGGAGAAGGCCTGGGCAAGTTTCCAAAGGGGACTTGCCCAAAAATTTTTCCCAAACCAGGCCTCTAAGTGCCTCAAAAATGCGATTTTGTCTTTTAGCCTCCACAAAATTGCTCGTTTTTTTGATTTTTTACATAACCAATTAGTGAATTGCATGTTATTTTTTATTTTTTCAATTACTTCATTCAATTTCGAGCGTTTTGACATAAAATACGCCTTCATCGGACATTCCTATAAAAAATTATGACTGTTTAAAGAATTTGCTTCACGTCTATATATGGGTGGAAACAGGTCAGGTCAGACTTAGTTAGGTCTGGCCTTGGCCTGTTTTTTATTTTTTCAATTACTTCATTCAATTTCGAGCGTTTTCACATAAAATACGCCTCCATCGGACATTCCTATAAAAAATTATAATTCTTTAAAGAATTTGCTTGACGTATATATATGGGTGGAAACAGGTCAGGGTAGGTCAGACTTTGTTAGGGCTGGCTTGGGCCTGATTTAAAAATGTAAAGCTTGGTCTACCATATTTATCTATCATAGGTTTTTTTAGGCCTAGTCTAGCCTATTTAAAAGCTTGGCTTGACCTACGAGCCCATTATATATTAAAAACCTACTTTACAATAAATATATATATTAAATAAGTCAGCCTGATAGGTTTAACAAGTTTTTTTTAAAGGTTGAGCCTGACCTTTTTATTTAAATAAATTTTTCAAAAAGCTTTAACCTAGCCTTAAACAGGTTAGGCATACTTTAAATATATATAAATTTTGATAGAAATGTCCGATGGAGGCATATTTTATGTGAAAACGCTCGAAATTGAAAGAAGTAATTGAAAAAATAAAAAACAGGCCAAGGCCAGGCCTAACGAAGTCTGACCTGACCTGTTTCCACCCATATATAGACGTGAAGCAAATTCTTTAAACAGTCATAATTTTATAGGAATGTTCGATGGAGGCGTATTTTATGTCAAAACGCTCGAAATTGAATGAAGTAATTGAAAAAATAAAAAATAGCATGCAATTCACTAATTGGTTATGTAAAAAATCAAAAAACGAGCAATTTTTTGGAGGCTGAAAGACAAAATCGCATTTTTGAGGCACTTAGAGGCCTCGTTTGGGAAAAAATTTTGGGCAAGTCCCCTTTGGTTACTTGCCCAGCCTTCTCCTCTCCATTTCGAGCGCGTGGCCACCAGTTTCGCATCAATCGGACGTCCCGATCAAAAGTTATGGCTTTCTGTAATTTACGAAAATACCACGAAAACCCTACACCCCCTATTGTTGCTGCCACGTGTCATCCCCTAAGCCAACACGCCCCATTTGGACGTGTTTAAACACGCCCCAAATGGGCATGATTGGTGATCCTATTTTCCTAAATTTTCTCCAACTTACACCTTTTTCCTAATTAAATATTTAATTTATATTATTTATTATTTTTAGCCAGTTATTAGTTAGCCTCTTTATTTAATGCCGTATTATGTTTTCATAAAAGAATCTTTTTACAATAGTAATAATTCGTCGCTCGCTCGCTCCCTATATATTTTACAAAAAGGTAATGTTAGGAGTAATTTAGTTATTTTATTAATTGAGAAATATTTAATTTCTATATTTCATTATACAAAACTAATAATTGTATGATACATTTTTTTAAAAGAATATATTTCATATTTTTTTGAAAGGTGTTGATGTAAATTTTGTTTAAAGTCTTGAATGGCCTTGTACTGAAATGAGCTGATTTTCAAACTATTTCTCACAACCAACAAGTTTAGCCAAGCCAAATAAATGCCTGGGTGAACTTGAAAAATAAACTATTCATATGATTTTTGTGGAATTTTTTTATTTATAATGAAGATTGTAAAGATTTGATTGCGAATAGTGGAAGTTAAATTTCCAAGTAAACAAAGATTTGATTATTAATCCTGAGAGGGCTACATATATATTTAGTTAGTGAAATTTCTACAGTATGTTATAACATTTAAATGGAACTAACTGCTCCCGTAGTTTACTACCACTTCTATGAAATTCCATAGATTTGATTATTTTTTGGGTATGAAAATATAATGCCCCATAGGCATAAAGGAAGAAACAATCAGGGAGAATATGCTGGAGTTTAAGGCCAAGTAATCCATTTAGCTAAAAAAGGCCCAGTAAACCATAACAATCTTACGGGCCTTTCTATTTGCAATCCCTTTTATGGCCTCAAACTCTCTTTTGTCATTTAATTTTTTTTCTAAAATACCTTTACCATCTTCCCTGTCCTTGCCCTCCTCTTGCACCTCTTCTTTCAACCGCCGGGTGGTGGCTGCCGTCCTCCACCTCTCAGTTTTTTAGTATCCTTGCCTTCTATTGTAATCCCTGACCTCCTTCCCGTCCTCATCTCCAACCCCAATGCGAGTGTTAGTGCTTGTAACGTCCCGTATGTATCCGGTTCATTAACATTCAATTATGGTCATTAAGTGTAGCAATTAATTAAAGATAATTAATTTGGAAGCAAAATAACAAAATTACGTCATCAAACATCAACAACAATACCATCTTTGCATTATATATGGTAAACACCCACTTCATACAACTAGAGGACCAAATAAGTCATATACATATATCTCAATAAATGTATCTCAACAATGGTTGTACAAAACAAGAAGGCATCCCATACCTTGTCTTCTCAACATACATCGATATCTCTCAAAATATACAACAATTTACATCAACTATGCATCTTCCCCTCAGGGGTACAAAATATAGGCATAACAAAACAATGAGCTAACATGCTCTCAAAATAATATATCTAAGGTTCATACAGAACTATATCCCTACTCGGGCCTCTTGTCCTGGGATCTACCATCCACTCGTTGAGCATCACCTGTAAAATATCATCCCCAGATGGGGTGATATACAATCTCAGTAAACTCAGGGTTCTTGGAGGCCTCTCCTCCCCCTGGTTCACTTCCATGACACATAACATCAACATAGACATCACATATTATAGTCATCATGGTTCTCACAAAATACATCACATGTATGTCAAAACATAGGTGTCATTCCGTTGGACACTATCAATATCAGGAATGCAACACAGATATATATATACATATGTGTGTGTATATATATATATATGTATATGTATGTATATATATAACATTGTCTAAGAAAGATCATTCACTTAATGGCACATTCTTTCAGGTTTTTATATCAATTAACCATAAGGAGTTATTCCACATTACTTTGGCTCCAAGGGAAGTCCATATTTAGTCTATTCTACTGACCAGAGAATCTCATCAATCATACAATATATTATCACAATGTACATCATATACATGTTCTTAATTAAAAGACAGTAACACACAATTTCAATACCATATGCATCATGACATATAGTAATCATCACTCCCTCGGAGTATGGTGGAACACAGTCAAGGGAAAAACTCTCAAGAACAAAGAGTTGACCTACTTTAAGTGCTACATTGGCTCTCCCAGCCTCGTGGTCACAACTACCTATATCCTCTGTATCACGCCCTACATAAAGGCATACAAGCAATCAATAACGATTCTTAACCGTTCATGAAAGAAATGTTATTCCTTTCCATATTAATCCCTTTTTACTTTTTTTCCAAGTTATAAGGACTAGTCACCTAATTTGTGACTTACAGACCCCCAGTAGGATCTTTGTCTAACCAAGGTCCTAGAGTCTCCCTAAGACTCTACATAAACCGATTCAAAGAGTTTAAAGCTTTATCCATGCCACATATCGATAATTATCAAAGTAGCTAAAACGATTATTTCAACACTTTTTCACTATTTATATAGTCTTCTAAACACATTTTGTGAAGACATCAAGACCCATACATACCATAATATTATCAATTTAACCAATATTCTTCCTACACATACATTCCTCATAACCAAAATTCTAAACTCCATAAAAATTATATTTCAAGGTTAAACTTTCATCACAGTGCTAAAATTAATTTTATTTTTTCTAGTTGGGTAGTGGATTTATTAGAAACTAATTTTTGAAACTTTAGCTTTTAGTGTATTGAATACATTCCGAAAAGTGAATTATGAAAGTGTAAAAAAAAAATTAACACTTATGATCCACTAAAAAAAATTAACACTTATGATCCACTAAAAGAAATTACGCATCAAGAAACAAAATTTTGGAAGCCATGTATTAGTATGAAATTAATTATTAACAGCTTGCATTGCTAGAAATGTGTAAGCACAATTGGAGATTAGGAGCATGTGTTGTGTGGACATTTTTAATATACTTTCTATCTTTCTAATGCATAAAATGCAAAAGTAACAATTTTGTCACTTCTGCGTTTTTATGCCTCAGAGAATGAATTTTCGTTGCAACATTTATACAAATATACGCTACATTGTTATTGCATGTCAATTCTTTCAAAAAAATTTGGAACTATTAAAATTTTAACACTTTCAGAATTAGTTAAATATATTTAAGAAAATGTATTTTTAAGAAAAATACAAAATTACAGAAAAAGGATGCAAAGAGAAATTATTTTTTTCACCCAAATAACACAAAATGAAAAAAAATATCATTCTCCATTATTTTTTCTTTCTAGCAATTTTTTTCAACCTGATTTCCCATGAATGTTTTTGTTTTTAGTTACGTTAGGAAGTGTGGATTTCCATCCCAACTTCTTAACGTAGCATTTTTTTTCTGGTTATATATTTTAAAAATTATTAATCATAATTATTTTGTAAATTTTATGTATAACTAAAGTTTTTCTTGTACAAAAAATTTACATTTGTGATTAAAATATACATTGAAATTATATGTTAGTATATAGTTAGCCGATGCTTATTTTTTGGATATCTGTCATTGTTTTTCCTCCGGGAATGACCATGAATATTACATGTTTGTCAAAATTTTAATTAATTTGTAACTAAAAAAATTAATTAATACTTTGTCCATTTTTTTTGTTAAATAAAACTAATTATCACAGATAATAAAACTCAAACTTAAAATTAAAACAAGTCATTATAATTCATTATAATAAAGGAAAAAATTTAATCTCGCCAGTGGCCTCCAATGAAATATTACAATAACTGTGTTATTTAAATCTAGTTAACACAAATAATGAACAAGTTTGTTAAATTATTTATCATTATCATTTTTTTTTTCAATTGCTGTAATAGTTATTTAAATTATTAACAACTTTTCAGTTACAATTATGACTATTATAAATTGTGATAATTAAGTTTTTGTTTAAATATGTTTTTAGTTCTTTAAATTAACTAATAATAGTTGTTATTAAAATCAACTACTAGACTGACAGGGGTAGTTATCAAAATTAAGGATTAAATTTGTTTGTTCACAATGTCAAAGACCAAATTGGTCGATGATGCCAATTTCAAAGATTTTTAAATTGATGTTTTACTCGATTTTTGAGCTGTTAGAGGCCGTAATATTAGTTTATTACTCTTCACGAAACTCTTAGTATTAGTTTTACCTAATAAACTAACTTCAAATACGAAATCCTAAACTGCTGTTTTGTCAAAAATATGTAACTTATACTGGTGCACGAAAAAACTACTTTATCGGTTTTAGAAATGTGAAGCTCCAACGGGAGCATTAATTGGCATTGATATATTAATTACATTTTGTTTGTATAATCCAAAACACTTGATTGGGAAAGTCCCAAAGGGTACAAAAACATCGCTCGTGCTAGCTATTAGGCCTAGGCATCATAATTTTTTTGGTGGGTATATTAGGCACCATAATTTCATAGTTTAGTAATGTTCACCACCACTTCACCATAATCCAAATGATTTCAACATTGAATTACTTAGCAAGTAACGTGGGTGAAGATTTTGAACCATATGTAAAGAGTTGGTAGTTGAGAACTAATAATGAGTTTGAATCCTTAATGAGTATAAAAAGTGCGCGATTTTATCCAAATCTAGAAGTAACTCTTCTTTTATTTCATTATTATATATTGATGATCTAAGACGTAACTCTTTTTTAGTAGTAGGTACTTAATTGTGTGTGTATTCAATTTTAAATACAAAATATATTTTGGCATCTTTTGTGACCAACTAACATTCTTGTAAATTCACTCCAACCACTATATTGCCCACGCTCCTATTGTTAAAGCTACCCTTTTGAGTAGTGTTGGTACTTGCCTTTGCATGTGGCCACTATGGGTGATTTTGGTTTATAGAATATTCGGTCAATTATGTGCTTTTTTGGATGTTTTAGACCTCCACACTACTACCTTTGCTTTTCTTCCCCTTTATCAAAAAGTTTTGATAACATTTAATAAGTTTTCCTCCCTATTTCTTTACCCATTGTGAGGATGATTTCTGGTGATTTAATCTATTTCGTTTCACAAGCTGGCTCTAACAAAAAGACTAATAATTCATAACATGAGGAATTGTTGTGGATTAAATTTTCGTTGAAAGAAATATTTATATTTAATGTCTAATTATATCTCAAATAAGGTTGTCTCTAAAAATAAACACTTATGAGAAAAGAATTTTTCATTCTCAAAATAAATTAAGATGGTCATGTAGATTTTAATTTTAGTCTTTAATTACTAACGAAAGTGATATGACATTTTCTTATTCATTCATAATGGTAAAGAAACAAAGTTATTTAAATTTTTACTCTAAATTATATATAGTTAAACCTTTCAAATCTATTATCAAAGTTTAATTCTTCACATGTTAATGGTCCCTCAGCATTAGTTGATTATAAAAGAGAATATAAATTAGTTTGACCCTTGAGCTGCTTTGCCACTTTATTTTTCTAGGTTGGTTTTATACGTCTTTATTTCACTCATCTCTCAAGTCTAATGGTGCACGTAATGACAAAATAATGGTGTATTGAATCCTTTGGAAACAATTGCCTTTTTGTTGCATAATGCAAAATAATAAGACATTGTTGGCCATCTCTTTCCATGTGATATTTCCCTTAGAAGAGTCATGCTCTACTGGGTGTACAAGTATAGGACAAATTATAAAGATATAAAGGGCCAGCTGTTAAGAAAAGTGTAGATTTAGTTGAGAGAAAAAAAAGTGTAGATTTTTTTCTTTTGGCAAAGACCAATTATATATATCATAAAATAATAATAAAAATGGAATTTTAGAAGGAAAGGGACCATTATCTCCTAGCTGCACAATGAAAAGTAGCTCGTGGTACCACAGGAAAAAAAAAATCCTGCTTCTGTTGGTTGATGATGGTGGACAATTAACTGTTCAAAATAATAGTGTTTAATTGGTGTGTTTAATTCATTTTTTCGAGAAAATAAACACTCACGTAAAAAATGATCATATAATAATCCTACTTACAAATTGATGAATCATGAAATTTCTTGAAATTTAAATTCACTTTTAGACGCGACATACATATAGGCCCAACTTATGGTTTGCATTGCACATTTGAATTCGTATCTTCTTTTCTTTTTTGCACTTTTGGGGCATCCTAAGAAAGTTTTTTTTTTTTCAGGGGCTAAGAGAAAGCCAATATAGATTCCATATTTCCATGCACCAAAGTGGCAAAGCATCTGAAAAACCCAAATTGGACCATCCATACGATCAATGAGAAATGCTTCATTCTTGTTTTTTTTTATTGATTCAGATATATTCATAATTACTATTAGAATCCTAAGATAAAAAGGTAAATAATCGATTGACTTTTGTCATGGCTCATAATATGTGCTGTGGTATTCATATTGACATCATAACATGTCTTAAGTTATACTAGTATTATATTCAGAGTTTCTTCTAACTTAATTAAAAATCTTAAATTCAAATTTTAAATATATAATTACGTTAATATTCAAAAAAAATATAATTCAAGGGGAGGTTGTAGTGTAACGTCGATTGATGTTTGACAATGCACAACTTGAGGTATTTAAACGTGACTTAAGAAGTGAAAAGATGGAGATATCTCAATCGAGAATTTTAGCACATCCCATTAATTACGCTGTGTCTCAAAAAAGTTGTGTCCGATAGTGACATCAGTTTAGTAACTAATAGTCAAATATTAACAATAGTACAGCTTAAACTGAAACATTATACATTTGGGATTCGACGTACTCCTTGACTCAAAGTTCAAAAGTGAAGAAAGATTCTGAGTCATAGTATAGAAACTGCATGAAGAAAAGTTTATTTTATATGCTGTTTATAATATGGTTGGAATCACCATTATAAAGTTTCAAACTCTAAAATTAATGTTTCGGTTTAGTGGTGGATGAACATCAAATCAAAGTCTGAGAAAGCATAAATCAGGCTTTTAATTCTATCTACATTAATTATTTACATCAAGCTATGGTAAATGATTTTGTAAATCTGTCAATCTGATTATAAATTAATTTTCTGACCTTTTTTTGAAATCAATTTTCTTTGAGATTAAAAAGTGAAGTTCGCTTAAATATAACCAAACTCCATTAAAAAAATAATCCCTTAGGGTCTTCTGAACGATTAATGATCTATAAATTTGTGTTTTTTAAGTTTTTCTAGAAAAATAATAAATTAAAATATCTTTACCAGAATTTTTTGTAAAAATGAGCTGGGTTGATATTACTTTTTAGATATACTAACTTTCCTAAAAAAAATCATTTTATTTTTTTTGTAAGTTTCTTACATGATCACACGTTGATCTTGAATATTTTCAAATTTATTTTTGTCACTCTAACATATTTATTTCATTATCCTTTTAAAAGTAGAATATTCATTACAATACAATATAGTCATACTTATAAGTTATAACAGAACAATAAAAGTTTCCCTTTTGTTTTTTTTAAAAAATACAATTAACTATAAATAATATAAAGACCGATATTTGAAGACCATAATATCAAAATAAGTAACCTGTTGATAACCTGGTTATGATCAATATATCACGTATGTGTTTGGTTAAACATTAAAACTCATGTTTAACAAAAAAAAAAAACATGTTTCAAGGTAAAAAAAAAATCAAAACAATGTGAGGAGAAGTTTTTTTTTTTTTTTTTCAATTCAGAACTGGTTCACAACATACTTTATAATTCTAACTAATCAATTCTGTGTGATTTTCTTCCATTGTATTCGCATATGGCATGCAACCTTTTTCGGATCATATACCCTAAATGTTCAACTTATGCCCATATTCTCAAGTGGTTTAGCAGCCGCAATAAATGACTAAATTCAATTACAAAACAGAATGCTATTGATCCTTGATCTACCTTGCCATTTGTTGTTCCAAATAAATTGTACGTATATTCTGAACCATACAACTATTTTTTTAATTGAGAATTGTCTCCTTTATAGGAAGCATGCCATGTACTCCAACTCTTACTATTCAAACAATGGCAAAAATATGCGCATAATTTATTGGAAACACTTTTTTTTTCGCATAATGCAGAATGTGTCCTAGCCGGTTGGACGTTTTGCTCCCTATGTGAAGAAAATTTGATACTATATAACAGTAAAAATAAAAATAAAAATGCTTTCTAATTACGTACTAGCTAACATATATAATTTTAAAATACTTTTAACATATTTTTGTTATTAATTAAAATTTATTAAAAATCTATTCAATAGGAAGTGAGACTTATATGTTTTTATATTAATATATTTTAGCTGATAATAAAAAATATTTAAAAAGCATGTTAAAAAATGTATGATGACTAACATTTCTCTTATATGTTGTATGCATTAATGACATAAAATTAACAAAAAAAAAAATAACTATACCATTTCGATAATGACATAAAGAAAAAAATAATCAAAAAATAGGCCGGATGAATTACTTTCGGGTTTCTTGGGAAATGCTAAAACCACACTTCCCTCTCCTCTTATTTTAAACTATACATTTTACTCCCTTTAAAAATCAATATGCTATATTTAAATTAATTTTAATGTATATGAACATTTTAAAGATTTTTTTTTCTTGTACCCTGATTCTCAACATGATTGTTAGCTAATTTTGAATATTTATTATCAAATCCATGACTTAAAAAGAAAATAAAAAATTAGATAAAAATTCAAAACTAATAATAAAAATATTTAAAACTTCATTTACACTTTAAAATATTTAAATCAATAATAATATAAATTCAAAATTAGTTATTTGAAACACTAAATGTTATAAAAAAGACTAAAATATCACTAAGATACATTTTCCTAATTATTCATTACTCTTACTAATTTGGTTTATGTATGAACTATTAAAATATAACGTATACATTTATTTCTTAAAAGAGAGAAATACATATTATAAAATAAATAAATAAAATATAATTTATATTTATTTATAAAAACTCTCCAACACCTTACCACGTGTTGGCTAATGAGTGTTGGACAGTAGAATTTTTTTTATAATAAATTTTCCCTCTGATTTTTTAAAATCTGTTGCACGGTATACACCTAGTTTTAATTAATTTCTCAAAGAAAGAGAATAGTAAAAAATAGTATTCACCTTAAAATAACGAGGTGTATGTTAAGAAGTCACTATATTGATATATAAATAAATAAAACGATAAATCATGAGGCACAGAAGATCACGCCTGAAAAAGCAACTTTTCTACCACTTGTTTTATATATTAATTTTTGTACTAATGATTTCACGTAACGTTGATATGATGTTCCAACTGCCTGCTCATTTTCACAATGAAATCTTAAATCACAGCTTAATTTAATCAACATAAATCATAATTACCAGGGAAGATCGTTGTCTTTTTAATCATTTTCAATAATTAGGCTATATTGTGTACACAATTTCTCAATAATGGCTGTTATCATTTTTCTTCGTGGATACTCGTACTAATAATTATTTTGCCTTTCCTTGATTATATAATGATAATACCATTATATCAGTATTAACAAGTTGTGAGTTTAAATAGTTCTGAACTATGTTTCTATAAATAATTTCAAGTTCAAGTTTTATAAATAAAAAAGTGATTAAAAGATAAAATTTTATTAAAAATGATTAAGTCATGATAATAAAAAAATGCAATTATACTAGTCCATTTTATTATTATTAAAGATATATAGAAGACGTGAAACAGAGACATTATCTTAAAAATAATTAATAATCAATTCTATATATTGAATCTTAAAAAATAAAATAATATACGTAATTAATTATATATTTAATAAGTTAATTAAAAAAGTAATTTAAATTATTATATTGTGTTTTACTTGAATTATATAAAACAACCGCTTCTATTTAACGAAAAAGTAAGGATAATTAAGATATATTAATTGATGTTTTATTTAACAAAGTTATA
>PYAF01002131.1:2046283-2067343 GCA_007407185.1 Glycine tomentella
ATAATCAATTCTATATATTGAATCTTAAAAAATAAAATAATATACGTAATTAATTATATATTTAATAAGTTAATTAAAAAAGTAATTTAAATTATTATATTGTGTTTTACTTGAATTATATAAAACAACCGCTTCTATTTAACGAAAAAGTAAGGATAATTAAGATATATTAATTGATGTTTTATTTAACAAAGTTATAATGGATTAGTATGTGAAAATATCTAGAGAGTATAAAATAATAAATACTTTAATCAAATGATTTAAGAATAGAGAAAAAGAGTTATGTAATTACAATATAAAATAATTTTATGATGTAATCCAATATCATTAAAATGATATTTTACAATTAAATGATATTGTTAATACATTATTATTAAACTCTTAAAAATATCTCTACAAAATTTTTGAATGAAACATCAAATTAACCTTGTAAAATTTCAATTCTTAAATTTGTGAAGAATCTCTAAAAAAATTGTAAGGAAGAATTTTAGTTATTGAAATTGACAATCATCGGTGATTTCAATTATTAGATCATTAATTTGTATCCTAACTTCATTAAATATTAATTATTTGAGTCTTTGCTTAGATACGAATCAATTAATTTAAATTAAAAACAAAACAATTGATAATTAGTGATAATTGGCCAATTGAATAACTAAGGGTTTGTTTGGGGTGGTTGTAAATTTTTTGTTTTTAGGTTTTGAATATAATTTTTAAAATAAAATGTATTTCACAAAAATGGAGTTAAAAAGATTTTTCAATCAATTTTGAAACAATTTTCAAGTTATTTTCAAAATCAAGAAAAAAGATTTTTGTAAATTTGCTTTTTAATTTAAAAAGAACACACATTTCTCAATATGATAATGACATTTTTTTGTTGTTGTCATGACTAATGCCATCATTATTATTACTATCGTCATCATCATTGTCATTATCACCGATATCATCTCCGTTATTGTCACTACAACATCATTGTCACTTTCACCCCACTATCATAACTTATTGTCATTATAGTTACCACCATCACCATCATCATTGTCACTATTATCACCACTAGCATTACTAATACCATCACTATTAGTTTTATTGTCATTGTCATTATTACTACCACCACCACTTGGTATCACAACCAATACCACAATCATTGTCACCATTGTCGCTACGACATCACCACTATTATCATAATTGTCATTATCATTGTCACCATCATTAATATTACCTTTGTTATCATCATAACCACCACTGTCATCACGATCACCACTGACATCTTTATTGTCGTTGTTGATGATAACATCACTATCACACAAAAACACTTTTAAACTAATTTTAATAATATGAAACTTTTAAAATTAATTTATTTAAAACTAATCATATTTTAAAAATTGATTTAAAGTATTTTTGAAACTAAAGCTAAAAACTTGTTGTTTTTAAAAAATTCAAAACTCAAGACTAAAAATCACCCCAAACAAATCTTACGTTAATTATATTTATAATGCTAGAAATAAAACTAAAATGCTAGAAATAAAACTAAGGTAATAATAATTTTAGGAACTATATTTATTATCAATTATTAGAAACCAACTTTACTCTTTTTTTAACAATAGGACCAGATTCATTGATAATAGTGACAATTTTAAGAACCAAATATATTTTTATACAATTAGTGCATGCTACCTTATTTCAATCATTACATATTATATTTTTCTATTCTAGGGTAGAAAGGACAACCTCTCTCTCTCTCTCTATATATATATATATTTAGTTTATATTGATTGAAAAATATTTCATTAACTTGTTATTTTAGGGTAGAAAGGAAAACCTATATATATTTTTAGCTTATAGTGATTTAAAAATATTTCACTAACTTGTTATAAAAGTTAATTTGTTTTGATATTTTTTTTATATTTCTTAAAAAAGATAGTGACCTATGTGCTAACTTGTTTGACTTGAGATTTGTTAAGAGTTGGACTAACAAACTTTAAGCATACAATCAGACCAATCCACTCTACCTAAACCAAAATAAGTTGACATGTTATAAGAATCAAATCAATCCCCTCAACCCAATAAGATCATGCTAACTTGTAATGACAATTCTAAATTGAATAATGGAAAACCTATGAACTTTGGGATATATATAAGAATGGATGGAAGAAAAAAGATAAAAAGAAAAAAAATTTTATAAATGTGATACCTTACATGTCTGCAGTCAACACTCTCTAAAATAAATTACACTAATCAAATCTTTTAAAGAACTGATCAATCAAACGAGAATAAAAATAGAGACCTATTCTACCTATCAATTCTGATAACAATAAAATTTCTAGTATGAGAAAAATCCTTTTATATATATCAAGCCAATGTGCATCATTGTGCTTAGCTTGTACAATTCAAGTAGCTACGAAGCTGACTTGGCGATGATGCTCATGTGTACTTGACAACTTTTGGAGTATGTCTAGAGGCCAATATTAACCTCTCTTGTGGGTTAAGTGGGGGGGAGTATTCAATATTCAATTATTCATGTGATCTGTGTGTACGTATGATTGTGTTTTCCGTTTGGATCGACTTTTGGTCAAATTTGTGGAGCCCAATTTCGCAGCAGTCATATAAACTGAGTTTTCTATAGCAAATAAATGTCTTTGTTTTATAATCTCTTACACAAACACTAGGGTAACTTAAATTTCAATTTGATGTCTATTTTATTTCGTTAAACGTATTCCAATCCGGTACGAGTAATTGGTATATGGGATATGTTAGTATGTTTCTAACGAAACTAAATGTTACACTTATTAATTCAATTAATAATATATTACAAAACACAATATATATTGTTTGTTGAAATATATATCCTAAAATATTTCAACTAAAGAAAAAGATATTTTTGACTGTACAAATCCGTAGATAACCCCAAAAATTCATCGTAATTCAATATTTTCAACGGATTAAGTCACTTTAATTATATTAACTTTATACAATTTTTATTTGATTAATTATATATAATGTTAAAATTTCTAATTATATTAACAAATTAAGTCACTTTAATTCTATTTCATATATAGTTATGGTCAAGTTTGGATTTGATTTAAAGTAAACCACCTTATTAAAATTTTGGTGGGTAAAAGTCAAGTTAAATATGTCCTATAAACATCCATATTTGATTTTTAAGTTCATTGAACTTTACCCAACTTGTTTTTAAGAAAACTTAATATCCTTTCAATTTATTTTTTAAATGAATATTATATATAAAAATGTAATATATAAACATATATAGTCTAAAATTTTACCTTTTATTCTAAAATTTTAATTTCAATTATTATAATTATTATTTTGAAACTAAAAATATATAGGCTTAATTACACTTATGGTTCTCTAAGTATCACAATTGCAACATTTTAGTTTATAGGGCTCTAACGCACAAAATGGAACCTCCAAATATTGCAATTATGCAATTTTAATTCTTCTATTAGTCTTTTATTAAATATTTAATAGATTTTTGCTTATATAACATTAGATGGTAATATGATAGACCAAGGGATCTAACTTAATTGGTTAAACAGAGTGTGAGTATTATAAATCTCTTGATGTCTTGTTTAATTCTTAAGAATATAAAAAATGATAATATAATAGTTGATGTATTCCTAACACATATATTAATGTGATTTAATTATTTTTTATAATTGTAATTGTGATACCAAAAGAAAAAAAAAACAATTATGATTCAATCAAATCAACATTTGTCAAGCAGCATATCAACTATCACATCATCATCTAGTGTTATATTACTAGAATTTGTTAAATATTTAATAAAATATCTGTTAATTCAATTCATTGCAATTAAAAATTTGAAGAAATAAGACCAAAATTATACAATTACAATAGTATTTGAATGGTGAAAAGCATAATTAAGCCAAATATATATTTGACTTAACCATCAAAATTGACCTAAATTTTATCATGTTTATTCGAGAAACATTTAATCGAACTCAAATATGTACGGCAGTATGGTTAAGTTTATTTTAAAATAATGATACATTTATGTATTACTTTTTGAAAAAAATAAATATAAGTAGGCAATTATTCACGTAGTAGTACAAATAAATTTGATTAAACGGGGGCCTGATTGAAACAGAAGTTGAGCTTAATTTATGAATGCCGACAACTCTCTTGTTCACAAATTTGTTCGTGTGCTTGCCAAACTCGTACCTCGCTCTGCACATTTCTGAATCCGGGGCTCTAGGCATTGAAATTACATACATTATTTACATTGCCTTCACGTGTTTTATTTTTGGGTTTTGAAATGAAATGTATATTTCATTATTTTGTACCCGAAGGAAAAAACAAAAGATGGGGTTGGAAAGCAGAATAATAATTTCTGGCATGGCAAATGATCACCATACACGTATACCAGAAACTTTGTATGGTGATGGATTCTCAGATTGTATTTTACTGCTATTAATTACCAAGCAGCATGCAGTACGTAAATGTAGTGTACTCGTTATACCCCGTTACGTAATGGACACACTACTTTTATTGCATGCAACCTTTTTGGTTTATGTCATAAATATCTATTCTACAAGTGATTTTATTTTATTCAGAACTTTTTGTAAATAAAGGTTAATTATTTTTGTATAACAAAAATACTATTATTACATATATTTTGTCGGATGTTGTTGTGGTTTTTAATAAACATTTTTACTATTACTTCTTGAAATCAATATTCTTGACAAGTCATGCATAATAGGGATTAAATATAATTTTGGTTCTTCAAATATTGACACATATTTATTTTGGTCTTTCAAAAATAATTATATTACATTTGATTTCTGATTTTTTTAAAAACATAAAGTTATTTATTTAACTCTGTTAATTTTTTCTGCTAAACACGTAGGACGACGAATGAGTGAGCAGGTATGAATTAATAATAGTACCCTTTTATCATTTGTTGATTTGTTGGTAAAGACTAAAGAGGAAAAATAGAAGAATTAAAGGTGAGATGACTCACACAAACATGAAATTAATGATCAAATATATGTGTAATGAATAGTAATACAAAAATTATCTGTGTCATGTGACAATTTTTAGTGTAGTATGAGTCTAGCTACTTTTTTTTTTCTTCCTCTTAAAATTCTCTCATTTACTTCTTCTCTCTATCTCCCACTCTTCCTTGCCTTTTTCTCTACCGTGCAATGCTCGAGTTACTCTTCTAGGATATCTAAAAATCTACAGAAATATAATGAAAACAAATATTTTATATAGATATTTAAGTAATTTTTATACATGTTTTTCTTATTATTTTTATAAAACTAAATAAAAGAAAAAATAACTTTCTTTATATATTTTTATTCTTTCTTTTCTTTCAATTTTTGCTTTTATTTTTCCCCTAATTAAAGTAAACATACCCGAACTTTTCCACAAAAGTATTTTTCTTTTGTTACCCAAAACTCGGAATCTAGGATCTTGTTTAACTGAAACCAGACACATACTATTTAAAGTATATATCCAATAGCCGTTGGTGAATTGCATTGCATGTAACCTAGATCTGCTCTTCCCCCCCCCCCTCTAAAGACAGATGCAATGAATTAAAACGGTAATTTTAGCCGTTACCTTAACGTTGATATATAAAGTTCATATAGTTATTCTAGATGTTACAATTTCTTCGTACCAAATAAAATTTATGTTTCTTGTTTGAACTATTTTTTAATTTAATCTCAAGCTATTAACTACAATTGTTTTTATTAGCAAAAGTATTTCATTAATAAAGATAAGAAATTACTTAGCTACAGAAATTAATTATACTTTAATAATGTCGCGCGCTTGAGATCATCCGAAAGATCAATTTAATGTAGAACAAAAAGGAAACACATTGACGTCAAGAATTTTGTAAGGTTGTAATGATCTAAGGAATAATTTATTCACACTCCTAATTTGTTTTATGCTAAACTTTTTCTATTTTTCAACAATACACTTCTATGACACTTACATATATTAAATTTTAATTAACAATTCCAATAATTGATTTTAAATATGAAATTCAAGTTCTAATTGTGGTACTACTTTTTTTAATACGATTCCATATTTCTCTAAGTCTAGGAAAAAAAACGATCATGGCTACAAAAAATTAAAACTAAAGTTGTACGCCTCATAGAGAAATTAATCATAAAAATTGCCATTATTTTTTTATAGATAAATATTAATTATTAGTTTTTTAATTAATAAATCCATGACTATTTTCTCCCTTTCTTTCTCCCTTAACCACCAAATTTATATTATATCTTCTTAAAATTGCCATTATCATCACAATATATGCAAGAATAGTATATAATGACATTATAAATATTTGATTATTTCTTTATACTTATTTGATGGTTAATTTCCAATTTTAATAGAGACTTGTAAAAAAAAAGTACTCATTAGAATGGCACAACAAATTTCCAAAAAATCTATGATATCATTTTAAAAACTCAACAATAAAAATTATTGTACAGTATTTATTTAGTTATTACTCGTATTTTAAAAATACCAGTTTAATCATGATTCCATAAGAGTTGAATTATTAAATCTTGACTTGCTTAATTATTAATCTGATTTTAAAACATTGTTTAATACTAAATGGCAAATTGGCAATAATAGTATAATACTAATACTAATATAATATAAAGACATGTGCTCAAGTGCTTTGCAACATGTGCAAAGTGTTCTCACTAGTCTGACCAGGATCTAGGATGCTGCACTGCAGGTAAAACCTTTGAAGACGGTGTATTGGGGCGCGTGCAGTGAACATTGGAACGCACCGTTTTCGGTGACCGACATCCGCATATAAGGGTTCGTAGATACTCTACCAATTTGTCCACAACTGATTTCCTTCCCTCTTTTTGCTACTTCCACTCTTGGTAGAGTAAAATGAAAAAAAGAAAAAAAAAATAGAAGTATAAACAAATATCTAAAATAAAGTAGCATAAGAAAATATGTGAGGTTCACATCAATTTTTTAAATTTTTTCACACAAATTCTTTCTATAGGGAATCAATCAAATAGAGGGTTTAATTTTTTATTTTATTTTTCCTGTACCAATGATTATTTTTTATCATGGAATTAGGAATTAACTGATTTGAAATTATTTAAGTTAAATAAAAGATTTTAATTTTTAAATTTTGGATATGTAATTACAATAAATATTCAAAAGAAGAAGAGTTTGAGTGAATTTGAGCTTGATTTGATCATTCGAGAGTGTAAAAAAATATTCTTTTAATCCAAATTTTGTTGTTCATTTTATTACAAGATCAACTAATGTGGTTGCTCATATTTTAGCTAAGACAGCTACAACCAATGCTTCTCCATGTTTTTATTTTACTATCCCTAGTTGTGTTCATAACTCTATTATGAATGAAGCTGCTAAGTTTTGGACTGTAAGAAAAAAGAGAAAAAACTTTTAATTATTTAATTCAAATAAATTTGTTTATCAAAATTAAGAAGATCCAAGTTAGTAAATATGAATGTATAACTCTCTAAAGAATTTTAATTTCACTTTTATTCATCAGAATTGGGTTTAAATTTTTTCCTATCTCTTCTTGTCAATGGACTCCTGACGTATATGAAGGAGTGCGATTCTTTCTATAAATTCCTATCTTTTTATCTATTTCTAAGATGTTTGTTATAAAATTGACAACAATGATAATAAACTTTGAAGTTAACACTTTCCACATATTAATCAAAGTCGGTTAGTAAAGTCTATCCAAGAGTATTACAACTTTAATTTTTCAAATAACAATATATTTTTTATTAGTAGGAAATAACAAAACTGAATTAATGTCTATTGCATTTGTTAACAGCTAACAACTATGATGTTGGGGACAAGAATACCGATTGAGAAAAACATCATTTAATGACGATCCATGTTTGGTTAACTAGCTAGCATTCAGCACAAGCACTTCCTTCCTTGAAATTATGAAGTTGGACCTCCCAATTTGAGAATTGGATTCTTTGCATTCACAAAAGCATGAATCTAGCCCTCAATTGTTTTGCCCAACTTCTATACAATTAATAAAATAAAAGAAAAAAATAGCCATCAAATCTTGAACGTGTGAAGCCTGAAGTCGAATCCTCTTGGATTTCCTATAGAACTTTTATCAACAATAATCTTCATGTAATTTGTTGGTGGTGGACTCCAAGCAACAAAAAAGGTAGTTTTAGAACAACATATTTGGAAAAGATTTACATCAATAGATTCTTACCAACCATATAAGTGAATTTGACATCACAGTTAAACTCAAAAACCTTAAGACTCAGGTTTATGAGTCTTATCTTCACTTATATGTTGGTCAACCTTTTCATTCTTATACGATGTAAAATTTTACCTCACATTTGTACTCCAACAATCTTACCTTCAAGTATAAGTGTTTTTCACATGATAGTCTTACCCTCGAGCAAAAATCATTTTTAATCAAGTATTTTCATGGTGACCATTAGAGCGCATATATTCTAGATACTTGCATTATCGCTCCACCCACAGGACATGCTGCATATGCCAAGGATCTACCGCCATTAATCTTATTCGTCCAAGTCGGTCAAAGTTGAACTATCGACTCTGATATCTATTGTTGTGCAATCAAGGGGGTAAACACAAGAGAGATTTACACTATGGAATCATAAGTAACTACATAAATGAACTTGACACCACACTTTAATAAAAAAATCTTAAGGTTTTAATATATAAGTTATACATATATTCCAACACTTATCATGAGATTTATAATCGGATTTAGAATATACTACTTCATCCATACTTCATCCTCAATCATATAAATACATTTTATTTGTTAAGTCATACTTTTCTTATCCAAGAAGAATCAGATTATTGTCAACTAATAATAATAATAATAATGTCAGTTAATTTGAATTTTTATTTAATTATAAAAATTGTGTTGTTTTTTATGTTTTATGTACAAGGATTTTAAATAAAATAAAAATGCTTTATTTTTATAATTATCATTAAAAATTAAAATTAAATATCCTAAATGTTGAAGTCCCACGGAGTAACTTGTGATAGACATTTACTTTTCTGAAAGGGAAAAAAAAAACACTGTAGGTCGTAAAACCAAATATCCACTACAATTATGTAGCACTTTAGTTGGACAATTGACAAGAAAAAGAAAAATATTTTAATATCTTAAAGTTTGGGGGAAAAGATTCAACAAAGGAAATTACTCATAAAGAATAAAAAAAGATGGAGAAAGAAAACAAACAACCTTGTCTTTTAAGACGCATTTCCCATTATTCATTGGTAATAATTGTATTTCATCATTCAAACTTTTTGACCAAGTGATGGAAAACCTGAAATATGTCAATTTTTTGTTAATACATCACATATATTATTTATGAGGGGTAATTTTATTTTATTCATAAGAATTAAAAATATATAAAAAATTCTAATAACTCATATTTTATTAATTATACATCAATTTTATTTCATCCTACACTGAAGAAAAGAATTTCAAACAATTTACGCTTATTCCTCTTGAGTTTTTTTATTTATTACACATAGTAGTTTACTGACACCTATAAAGAAAATTGTTGACTTATTATATAATGATTTGTTTGATTGTGAGAAAGAAAAAAAGAGAATGAAAATAAACAAGTGAAAAAAAGAAGAGAAATAAGATAAAGATAAAGATTGTTTAGTTGAAGTGAAATACAACATAACAATGGAATATTATGCATAATTAAAAGATCTCAATGTGTTAATGAATTTGCTTGAGAATTTACCATAACAATTAATAAAATAAATTAAAAAGTGGAGGAAAAACAGTACAGTAGTAGAACAGAACACAGAAGGTCAGAAGCAGGGAGAGTGGAAATAGCAAAACATATGGCAAAAGCAGAATCTTAGCTGGATCAACCACCACCTAAAATTTACCTTATACTTTCTCCCCTTTTGTCCATCTGATTAAGCCCTTTCTCCACTCTCACTCTAACAAATCCTCTTTTCCCTCTCTCCCTTCCACACACACTCTCTCTCTCCCACATTTAGCAAGAGAGAGAAAACAACACCCAACACAGACACAGCACAGCACAATGTGCAGCACCACCCTCACCCTCACCCTCTTCCTCCTCATTGCACCACTCCTTTCCACTTCCACACCCACCACCAACAGAAGAATCCTCCACCAACCATTTCTCCCTCAAGATGGTTCCCCTCCTCCCTCACAACCCCCAAACCCTCCTCCTCCACAACAATCTCCTTCACCGTCACCCCCAAACCCTAAGTACCCTTTTTCCACCACACCCAACACCAATGCTTCTTCTTCCGCACCCTTTTTCCCAACATACCCTTCTCCTCCACCACCTCCTTCTCCTTCAGCTTTTGCTTCCTTCCCTGCTAACATCTCCTCCCTCATCCTCCCCCAGACCCAAAAGTCCAAGTCTTCCTCCAAAAAACTCCTCGCCGTCGCCATCGCCGCCGTTGCTTGCGCTGCCGCTGTTGTCGCTCTCTCCGCCTTCGTCTACTGCCGCCGCCGCCGCAAAAATTACTCCGCAGACGAAAAAACCCTCAGATCCGACAGCAGCATCCGTCTCTTCCCCCGCGAAGTCACCACCGGCGGAGGCTCCTCCGCCCGGAAAGTGAGAAACACGTCTTCTACCAGCTCTGAATTTCTCTACCTTGGCACCATTGTGAACTCCCGCGGCGGCGGCGTCGACGAGCTCTCTGACCCACGCGCTGCCGCGTTGAACCCACGGAAAATGGACTCGCCGGAGCTTCAGCCGCTGCCGCCGCTGGCGAGGCAAGCTTCCAGGCTTCGGGAGGAATCAACGCCGACGATGGAGGACGACGAAGAAGAGTTCTACTCGCCGAGAGGATCGCTGAATAACGGAAGAGAAGGCTCCGCCGGAACCGGATCGGGTTCCCGGCGAGTTTTCAACGCCATTGCCGGAGAAAACTTAGTTGGTCGTAGCAGCAGAAGTGAGTCATCCACTTCTTCTTTCTCTTCTTCCTCTTCTGCTTCCCCGGATCGCTCTCATTCCATTAGTCTTTCTCCTCCGGTGAGCATAAGCCCTAGAAGATCACTACCCAAGTCGCCGGAAAATACCATAACTCATCATTCGCCCCCGCCGGAGGAGGCGGCGATTAGAAGCTCCGCGTCCTCGTCGACAGTGTCGTCGCCGTCGCCGGTTTTCGGGCAGAACGTGCCGTCGTCGTCGTCAATGTCGTCGACGCCGGAGCGGAGGGAGTGTCAATCTCCGTCGCTGTCGCCGCTCTCTCTGTCGCCGAAGAAAAACCAAACCCCAGATGGAGAATTAGTTCCAGGACTTTCTGTGCTTGAAAAGACGCAATCTTTTGGTTCGTCTAAGTCGAAAAACGAAAGTGGGTCACCGAGATTGTCCAACGCCTCTTCCATTGGGAAGTCCTCGGCGTTTTCTCTGCCGTCGCCGGATAAAGGGATGAACTTGCATCATGGGTTGGATCAGTCTCCGACAATATCCGATGTTTCAGATCGGTACCGACATTCTCCTCTTTCATCGTTGCATTTGTCGCCGACGCTGCTTTCTTCGCCGGAGAGAGAGTTGAACTCTCAGCCACCACCTTCTCGGAAACACTGGGAGATTCCTGATTTGTTGACACCAATTGGTGAAGCACCGAATTTTTCAGCTCCACAGAGGAAACAATGGGAAATTCCGGTTCTTTCAGTACCTATTACTCCATCTAGTAGTGTTTTAGCCCCTCCTCCTCCGCCTCCACCACCGCCACCGCCACCTCTGACGGTTCCACGGCCGCGTAAGCAGTGGGAGATGCCGTCTCCCTTGACGCCGGTGAATCAACCGGTGTCGAGGCCGCCGGCGCTGACCCCACCTTCTAGGCCTTTTGTGTTGCAAACCCCAAACACGAAGGTTTCACCAGTTGAGTTGCCACCTGCTAGTTCTCAGAATTTTGAGGAGGGTTCTGAAGAAACATCTAAGCCTAAGTTGAAGCCTTTGCATTGGGACAAAGTGAGGGCCAGCTCTGATCGTGAGATGGTGTGGGATCAGTTGAGGTCCAGTTCTTTCAAGTAAGATCTTCAAGTGTCACTCACTATGTTACTATCTTGTTATGTTGTTGTTGCTTTTTGCCTTTTGAATTTCTGTTATGCTTAGGGAATTGCATTTTTAGTTGTTGATTGTTGTTCGTGAATTTAACTGCTTTGAATTGGGTTTGCTGCAGGTTGAATGAGGAGATGATTGAAACTTTGTTTGTAGTGAACACGCCAAATCCGAAACCTAAGGATACTACTCCACGCTCCGTTCTTGCGCCACAAAACCAGGAGGGTAGGGTATTGGATCCTAAAAAGTCCCAAAACATTGCTATCTTGTTAAGAGCACTTAATGTGACTATAGAAGAAGTGTGTGAAGCACTCTTAGAAGGTATTTTTCCCTTGGTTATATAGGCTTGTTGAGGTCATAACTTCAAACTTCTCTAGTTTTGTTGTAATTATTGATTTGTTCCTTGCATAGAAACACTTCTATTTGAAGTGTTGGCAGTTGTGGTAATATTGGAACCGGTTTAAATTCTTGCTGATCTTGGCCTTTTGATAATCATTTGGAATAAATTCTTTACCCATTCCCGACACATCAATTTTAGTTGCATGTGCAGTTGGTGCTTGTGTATTTTATACAGTTGCTGGATAAAGTGGGAAGTTTTCAAAGGAAAAAGAACAGAGATATGTCGACACTAATTTGGCAACAACTTTTGCTTTGGTATAGTAGAAGTTAGGTGAATAGGTGTAGGTCTTTAACTCTTCATTGAGAGGATGTGTTTATTGCCTACATATAGTTGTAAATAATACGTGTCACTTGAATGAAGCTAGTGATCTGTTTTGTTCGCTACCGTAATGGTTTATTTCTAGATAATTTTTTTTAGCTAAGTTATTTCTGTCATCCAGACTCCAGTAGTCTGGTAACTCAAATAATATATTTCTGCATTATAAATCTATGTTTGGTAAGTCTATTGATCTGTCTGTTATGTGATTCACAAGGTTCATAATGTACTAAATGAAAGAGGTTTCATCTTGCCACGTGTTTGTGGTGTTCTCTCTCTATATTCTTTCTTTGTTGGAAAACATTAACTTATTTTGGAAAATTTTGCTTGTAGCCCTTGTTCATTAGAATGTGCTTTCAATTACTAAATCTGGCCACCACTTTCCAATTTTTACTACTTATTTATGTTCCGATTATTTAACCAAGTCAATTTATCTTTTGACAGGTATTACTGATACACTCGGAACCGAACTACTTGAAAGCTTGTTGAAAATGGCACCAAGCAAGGAGGAAGAACGCAAATTGAAGGAACATAAAGATGATTCTCCAACCAAGCTTGGTCCTGCTGAGAAATTTTTGAAGGCAGTGCTTGATGTACCTTTCGCGTTTAAAAGGGTGGAAGCAATGCTTTACATAGCCAATTTTGAGTCAGAAGTGGAGTATCTTAGGAAATCCTTTCAAACTTTGGAGGTAATAATCAATCATCATTCTTTTCCATTGATTTATTTATTTCCAGTCCCATTATTTCTCTCCATCTCTCTCTGCCCCTTTCCCCATATATATTCTCTTATGGTGGAGGCCAAGCAGAATCCGGTAACAATGTCCATACATGGTTCTCAAGAGGTTTCTCTTTGTACATGTCATGAGTTCTATTGTCTGTGCATTTGCAGACTGCCTGTGAAGAGCTGCGAAACAGTAGAATGTTCTTGAAGCTTCTAGAGGCTGTGCTCAAAACCGGGAACCGCATGAATGTCGGGACGAACCGTGGTGATGCTCATGCATTCAAGCTCGATACGCTTCTCAAGCTGGTTGACGTCAAAGGCGCAGATGGCAAAACCACTCTATTGCACTTCGTCGTACAAGAAATCATCAGAACCGAAGGTGCACGTCCCTCGAGTACCAATCAAACACTGAGCACGAACTCGAACGATGATGCCAAGTGTAGAAGGCTCGGCCTGCAAGTCGTGTCTAGTCTGAGTTCCGACCTAGCAAACGTGAAGAAGGCTGCCGCAATGGACTCCGAAGTCCTCACCAGTGAGGTCTCCAAGCTCTCAAAAGGGATTGCACACATTGCAGAGGTTGTGCACCTGGATGAAGCAGCAGGGTCAGATGAAAGCAGCCAGAAGTTCAGAGAGTCTATGAACAAGTTCATGAGAATGGCCGAGGAGGAGATTCTAAAAGTCCAAGCACAAGAAAGTGTTGCACTATCCCTTGTGAAGGAGATCACAGAGTATTTCCATGGGAACTTGTCAAAGGAAGAAGCTCATCCATTTAGAATCTTCATGGTAGTAAGAGACTTCTTAACAGTCCTTGATAGGGTGTGCAAAGAAGTTGGTATGATAAATGAGAGAACCATGGTTAGTTCAGCACATAGATTCCCTGTCCCAGTGAACCCTATGCTTCCACAACCCCTTCCAGGACTTGTTGGAAAGAAACAATACAATTCCTCAGATGATGATGATAGTTCATCTCCTTAGCTGTGTATCACTCATGCCAGTGTGGCATGTTTTGGCTGCATCTTCTGTTGGGAAACAACCTGGAACCAGGCGATTTTGAAGGGTCTGGGGGTGCGTGTATGGTCTGGCCCTTTTTTTTTCTTCTTAAATTGTAAAAATCCTTGTAAAAGATTTGAGTTATAAATAATTATAGATTATATATAGAGTAGAAGATTTTCTTTGGGGGAAAATAAGCTATGCCTTGTATGGAATAGGATGTGTATTTTAAGGTTGTTGTGTACAAAGCTATTCAATTGGAGATGGCACCTGGTTGCAAATGCTCTATAGACTATAATTTGGGGAGCCAATTAAGATACTAGAGTTTATGTGCAGGGTAGGATTTTAGCTTGAGGGACTTCCTTTTCTAAAGCATTTTAGACCCATAGTCCTCTTACTAAATTATATATTCTTGAGCAGTGTTAGTATCATACTTTTTATTATTATTATTGGGTAGAATTTATTAGAGTGAAAGTTGATTAAAGCAAGAGTGAGGTTTATATAATTTTATATTTTATACTAGAGTTTATGTGCAGGGTAGGATTTTAGCTTGAGGGACTTCCTTTACTAAAGTATTTTAGACCCATAGTCCTCTTACTAAACTATATATTCTTGAGCAGTGTTAGTATCATACTTTTTTTATTTATTATTGGGTAGAATATATTAGAGTGAAAGTTGATTAAATAAAGGGTGAGGTTTATATAATTTTATATTTTCAATAAATTTTAATTAATAATAAAAGAATGAATTAAAATGTGTTATAAGTATTTTTTATATTCTCTATAATAAGTTTAGTTTTTTACTATAATTCATTTTGTGAGACATGTTATCCAAGACTAATTTCGGAGCTCAACTAATATAGGGTTACGTCACTTGAGCTGCATTAATTATAACTTGTCACATTAGCATAGGACAATATGTCACATTAACATATGTTTATTACATAAAAATCGGTAAAAAAATTAAAATATTATAATTTTAAAAAAAAATTACGAAAATATGATAATTTTGAAATAATTTACACAAGTATAGCAGGCAAATACGTCCACCTGGGACGTGTTCAAACACGCCCAGAGAGGGCGCGATTGGAGGCCAAATACGCCTAGGGTGGGCGTGACTCACCAGGGGCTGACACGTGTCATTTTGGGACACGTGTCAAATTGCGGCGCGATGTGAAAAAACTTCGGAAAGTCATAACTTTTGACTGGAGTGTCCGATTGAGGCGAAACCGGTGGCCACGCGCTCGAAATTGAGAGGAGAAGGCTTGGGCAAGTACCCAAAGGGGACTTGACGAAAATTTTTTCCCAAAAGAGGCCTCTAAGTGCCTCAAAATTGCGATTTAATCGTCGAAGCTACAAAAAATTTTGTGTTTTCTAATTTTTTATCTATTCAATTAGTGAATTGCAATCCATTCTTTATTTATCTAATTATTTCTCTTAATTTCGAGCATTCTGACATAAAATACGTCATCATCGGACATCGTTACGAGAAAGTACGAGAAATTACAGTTTACTAGATTTGACCGGAAGCAGTTCCCTTTAGCTACCTTGTTGGGCATTGCTGCAAATGCTTGAATCTGGAAATGGTTGGGAATTTTAGTTGACATGTACGCTAAATATGACAAATTTGGGGAAGCAAATAGGATTTTTGTAGATCCGGCACATCAAAGTTCAGTTCCATGGACAGCCTTGATCTTGGGTTATGTTCAGAAAGGACTCCTGAAGATGGCCTAAAGCTATTCGTTGAGATGCAGAGAGCCAAAATAGGTGCTGACTCGGTCACTTATAATCAAATCAGGATGCATTTCAAACGTATTTTCTGGGAGTGCATTGGTCGACATGTATGCAAAATGTGGATCCATAAAGATGCACTTCAAATGTGGATCCATAAAATATTATAATTTCCAAAATTATACTGTAAAATAGACGATGCATAAAACTTTGAACAGTTGTAATTTCTTGTACTTTCTCGTAACGATGTCCGATGGTGACATATTTTATGTCAGAATGCTCGAAATTAAGAGAAATAATTAAATAAATAAAGAATGGATTGCAATTCACTAATTGAATAGATAAAAAATTAGAAAACACGAAATTTTTTGTAGCTTCGACGATTAAATCGCAATTTTGAGGCACTTAGAGGCCTCTTTTGGGAAAATTTTTTGGCCAAGTCCCCCTTTGAACTTGCCCAAGCCTTCTCCTCTCAATTTCGAGCGCGTGGCCACCGGTTTCGCCTCAATCGGACACTCCAGTCAAAAGTTATGACTTTCCGAAGTTTTTTCGCATCGCACCGCAATTTGACACGTGTCCCAAAATGACACGTGTCAGTCCCTGGTGAGTCACGCCCACCCTGGGCGTATTTGGCCTCCAGTCGCGCCCTCCCTGGGCGTGTTTGAACACGTCCCAGGTGGACGTATTTGCCTGCTATACTTGTGTAAATTGTTTCAAAATTACCATATTTTCGTAATTTTTTAAAAAAACTACAATATTTTAATTTTTTTGCCCATAAAAATCATTATAGTTAAAACAAATAAGTACAGAATATCAATATTTTTTTACGTGATACATACCTAGCATTCACACACACATGATAACAAAGTAATTAAGGGGATAAAAGATTAGAAATTAAACAAAAAAGATTATGTAATAATATGATTGAAAAATAACTATATTTCTTAAGCATATAATTATGAGTTTGATTATAAGATTTATATATGTGTATGAAAGAACATATGCAAAGAGATATCAATCTCTTTAATAACTATTTGGAGTGTTTGAGATTAGTGTCTAATTATTCAGAAAAAAAGAAAAGAAGAGATTAACCTCTAATTTTCAGTTACATGCAAGTATGAAAGAATATACAATTATGATGTATATAGCAAATCAAATACACCCGTAGTGATATTAATGAAAGCTTATAAATTGAAGGTATCTTTTATTTTCCCTCCAGATAACTAGCTAGGGGATATAAAAGCATATGTACCGTCCAAATTGTATTGTTTTATGCAATCATTGTATAAAAATGATCATATAAATAATTTCATACACTGGGAGTATATGAGATAGTTTTTAATTTAACTTGCAGGTGTCTTTTATTTTAAACAAGGGAAGCCAAGTTTACTAAAATTGTGAGACCAATCAAAGCACATTATCAAAGGGGGAAAGGATTTGTATTTTTCCGCCAGTTTTGTCACTTATGCAACATGTTCCATGCACAATTGCCAGCACGTGATGCCCTAGCCTGAGAAAAAAAAAGTGTATTTTAGTTGAAAGATTAGGGAAGTAAACGGCAAAATAGAACAACACATATCTTATTCTCTCTCTCTCTCTCTCTATGATATGATCATATGTGTCTACAGAAAACATGTGAATAACACCAAAGCAAGGAACTAGATAAAATTGAAGCCAGACATTGGTCTTAATCCGTTGTCTATCACCTGAGCTGGTTCCAATTGAAAACAAGACCATGTACAAGTTATCTAAGCGCCACTTGTGCCTGCTATCAGTTGGAAATATTGACAAAGAAGCATTCAAGTCAAACGAGTCGATGATAAAAATATAAATGTTCTACCAAAAATATGTAAGTGTTCAGTCAATCAAGTAGAAAATGGAAATTTAGTTATTGAAAAATCATAAATAGGTTTAAGAATTAATGGACCAACTAAACTTAATTAATTATAGATATAACAACATGTGACTTTCTGTTGACATAAACACTTAATTAACTGATGTAATATAAACACATATTTTAGAGTTTAGAGAGATTAAAAATAAGAAAAACTTAACAAAAGCTGAATCCGAAATTTATTGTTCTTACAATATTTAAAAACATAATTAACTAACTAAAAATTACTAACAGCTTGTTTGGACACATGCTCAAGTCCTTGGTTATTCTCACATCAATTTTTTTTTAAAAAAAGAAGAAGCCGTAGAAGCTATTGAGATAGCTTCGGACTAGTTGCATATTGATTATTTTAGAACGTAGATCCAAAAATGCATCATGCATTAAAGTTATTTATTGAGGATATATAATTTTGCAATTTTCATCGGAAGTGTTGGTGGGAGACAAGTATATATAATCTCTGCTCTAAATTATTTCGGATTTCATCCCATCTTTGTTTGGGTGGGACAGGGGCCGACCCAGGATTGAAAAATAAGGGCTAATAATAACATTTTTTTAAAAAATTATTTTTATTTATCATTAGCAATCGTTCATAAAAGAAATTAAACTAAAATAATTTTCAATAAAAAAACAGAAATTAAAATAATTAAATTATGGATACAAATATTTAAATCAATTATATTTTTTACACATACAATATAAGTCAATGAAAACTTTATTTTATGAAATAAGAAACAGATAAAACTATCAAAATATGCTTGCTAATAATACAGTATGAAAAAAAAAGTAATATATAATGTAAAATAATTTAATATAACCATCTAATTATAACTCACTTCTAATAAATTTGTTTATTTTTATAATAATTTAGTTAAAAATATATGAATGCTAATTTATTATGTGATTACATTATAAAATTATTTTATATTGTCAAAGCATAATCATTAAACTTTTATAATATACTTGTGTGAGTTTACATTGGTTAGATAATTGAATATGATATTTTTTATTAATAAAAGAATTTATTAAGATATGTTTTACAATTCTACTAATAAAAAATTTTAAAAATTTCAAAAAAATCAAAATTGAATGAATTTTTTAAATTTATCTTATATTTTTTAAGGATACTAATTTAACAATCATGGACTCGAGCCACACAAAAAAAGTCTTCAGGACATCTATAATATTTAAAAAACCTTTAAAGTAAAGTAAAATTTTATCTAGTAATTAAAAATGAACAAAATAAAAAAAATTAAAATTAAAATATTAATATTAATTATGAAACTTTAAAAAAAATGAGGGGGGCCGTGGCTCCCTTGCCCATCACATAGTTCCGTGCCTGTGTGGGGGGAATACTTTCAACAATCCAAACAAAGTTTTACCTCACGAATGATCCCCAAACGATGAGAAAAACTGTCATTTATAGTGTCATATCAATTCTTAATACTACAATGCTGTTTCATAATTAAGATATCTCTTCTAATGAATTAATTTGTTTATTTTTTTTCTAAAAGAATTATGTACTTTGTTTTTAAATCAAGTAAAAATATCACTGAATTTTAACGTGTCGTTGAAGATTATCGTGTACGAAGAAATTTAATTCAGTTGGTTTAACAATAAATATATATTGTTATAAACTCTGTTGATATATCAGAGTTTAGCTTGATGGTTTTTTTTACATCGTGGGTGCTTTAAATTAACCAAAGATGAAAAAATAAACCTTCATCTTGTTTTTTTAACATATTTTGTGCAGGAGTTATTTGCATCTCTGTCTATTACCATGCAAATACTATATGAAAAAGAAAACAGATAATAACCATAGAGTGTGGCACTAGCCAGTCCAGTGATGATGAATATCATGTTAATTATTTGTCATGGAATATGTTTGAAATAGAAGGCAATAATAATACGTCCCAAAAGACATATATGGATGGTAAAATTATTATTTCATCCCTTACCATTGAACTTCGGCTTCCATAATTTGTGGCAGACACATTCCTACACCTGAATCACAGCATATATATTGTCAACATCTAAGCTCTCCAATACACATGCAACAAGCTAATTCCTTTGTTGATGGCACAACTTCCCTAAGTTTCAAAGATTGACTAGTGCCTCACATCTTATTTTGAAAATGAATTTAAGTATTTGATGCTTATATCTTATAATACAACAGCGCAAACAAAGCTTATTCATTCTTGATCACTTGTAAGTTGTTAATGTGAAAAAGAAATTGACTAGATGACATCTTAATTAGTAACACCGACTGCTTTAATTGATTATTGTCTCATGTGGATTGTAAAGTTGATTGATCACTGTACAAACAAAACCACAAGACTTAAAATCCATTCCACACGTCAGTCAGATACATGATTCCTGTTCTTTAGTGTTGGATATGGCTCATCTTTCGCAGTCAGATGACAACCCTTCTTGTTGGCGGGGTCAGCAGAAAGCCAACTGGGGTCCCGCTCATCTTTCGCAGTCAGATGACAACCCTTGTAAACCGAGTGACTTGTAACAAGTGGCGGTGAGGAGATTATAGTACAGACAAGCTGGACGTAGCCTACATTGGGTGAACCAGGGTAAAATACTGTGTCATATTTCTCTTCCCTATTCTCTTTTCTGTTTTTAGATTTGTGTGTGATTGTCGATTTCCAACAATTGGTATCAGAGCCAGGTTCTGCGACCAGGGTGCCTGTGACAGATTAGGGTTTCGCGATTTGGGGTTTTTTTCTTGGGATAGACCAAACTGCGAAATTAATCTGGAAAGGATGTCGACTGGCCAATCACGAATCGAGGTTGAAAAGTTTGATGGAAAGGGGTTCGAGTTATGGAAGTTGAAGATGGAGGCGTTGCTCGTTGACAGGGAGGTGTGGTACGTGATAGAAGATGACAAGCCATCGGTACCAACAAAACCTGACGGAAAATCAGATGCAGGCGAGTCG
>PYAF01002131.1:2073441-2088304 GCA_007407185.1 Glycine tomentella
TTTGCATGCCATTGTTTTGGAGCTTGCTTTAACCCGTAAAGGGATTTAATTAAGCGACACACTTTCCGTTCTTGTCCTGGAACAGAAAACCCTTCAGGTTGTTCTAAATAGATCTCTTCTTCTAGGTCTCCATTTAAGAAAGCTGTCTTAACATCCATTTGATGTAGTTCTAACCCATACAACGCTGCTAGCGCGACTAGCATCCTAATGGATGTAATCCTTGTAACAGGTGAATAGGTATCGAAGTAGTCGAGACCTTCGCGTTGGTTATAGCCTTTGACTACTAGCCTGGCTTTATATTTATCAATAGTTCCATCTTCCTTCATCTTCCTTTTGAAGACCCACTTACTTCCTAGAGGCTTAGTGCCAAGAGGAAGGTCTACCAATTCCCACGTGTGATTTGACAGGATGGATTCAATTTCACTATTGATAGCCTCTTCCCAGAATGGTGCCTCTGGGGAAGTTACAGCTTCTTTATACGTCTGAGGCTCATTTTCTAACAGATATGTTAGAAAATCAGGTCCAAAGGATGTCGTAGTCCTTTGCCTCTTACTACGTCTAGGTTCTTCCTCTACAGGATTAACACTAGTTGTAGTCTCTTGAGGTCTCACAACATTATCATTGTCATTGCCACTTGGTTCATATACCTTTTTATACGGAAATATATCCTCAAAGAACCTAGCGTCCCTTGATTCAATAATCGTATTAACATGTATATCTGAGATATCGGATTTATAAACCAAGAATCGACTAGCACTACTATTAAGTGCATAACCAATGAATACACAATCCACGGTTTTAGGTCCGATCTTCAACCTTTTGGGTTTAGGAACCATGACCTTAGCCAAGCACCCCCACACTTTCAAGTATTTCAAGGAAGGTTGCTTTCCTTTCCACACTTCGTATGGTATGCTCTTTGTCTTCTTGTGAGGAACTCTATTAATAATATAGTTTGCCGTCAAAATGGCTTCCCCCCACAAGTTCTGTGGTAAACCGGACGTGATTAACATAGCGTTCATTATTTCTTTTAATGTCCGATTTTTCCTTTCTGCAATCCCATTTGATTGCGGTGCATAAGGAGCAGTCGTCTGATGTATAACTCCAGATTCTATACAGAATTCCTCGAAGGGACCATCATATTCTCCCCCACGATCGCTCCTTATCGCCTTAATTTTCTTGTTAAGTTGATTTTCAACTTCATTTTTATATTGTCTAAAAGCCACAAATGCTTCATCTTTACTATTAAGTAAATAGACATAACAATATCTACTGCAATCATCAATAAAAGTAATAAAATATTTCTTATTACCCCTAGATGGTACAGATTTCATATCACATATATCAGTATGTATTAAATCTAACAATTCAGTTGATCTATCAACAGAAGGAAAAGGTAATCTTGAAATCTTTGATTCAACACATACTTGACATTTAGTATTAGAACATTCAACGTTAGGCAATAAATCTAAATCAACCAAACTTTTAATTGATTTAAAATTAACATGTCCTAATCTTTGATGCCATAAATTAGAAGACTCAAGCAAGTAAACAGAAGTAACATTATTATTAACACCATCACTGTTTACAGTCATTACATTCATCTTAAAAAGGCCCTCACTAAGGTATCCTTTTCCTACATACACATCATTCTTGGTAAGTACAAACTTATCAGAAACAAATACAAGTTTAAATCCATTCTTGCTCAGAAGGGATCCAGACACTAAGTTCTTGCGAATATCAGGCACATGAAGCACATTATTAAGTGTCACAATCTTGCCAGAAGTCATCTTTAAAGCCACCTTTCCAATACCTTCCACTTTTGAAGAAGAAGAGTTACCCATATAAAGTTTCTCATCATTCTTCACAGGGGTGTAGGAGGAAAACATCCACTTGGATGAACAGACATGCCTAGTGGCACCGGTATCCACCCACCACTCTTTAGTGTCCCCTACAAGGTTACACTCCAACACCACCGCTGTTAAGTTGAGATTTTCAATTTCTCCACAAGCGGTATCAACCAAGTTGGCTTGAGTAGTCTTCTTTTTGGAGTTCTGTGACTTTTTGCAATCCTTTGCACGATGGCCAGGATTACCGCAATTGTAGCAATTGCCTTTGAACTTTTTGCCTTTACCTTTGCCTTGTTTAGCATTTCCAATATCGAAATATTTCCGTTTCTTGGACTTTGATCCCTCTTCAACAACATTAGCCCTAGAGACCATAGGATTGCCAAATTTCTTTTCAGCAACTTTGTTGTCTGCTTCTATCCTCAATCTTATTATCAGATCTTCAAGTGTCATCTCCTTGCCCTTATGCTTGAGATAGTTCTTGAAATCCTTCCAGGATGGTGGTAATTTTTCAATAACCGCAGCAACCTGAAATGATTCACTCAGGGTCATCCCCTCAGCATGAATTTCATGCACTAACACTTGAAGTTCCTCCACTTGACTCATCACATTCTTTGAGTCTTCCATCTTGAAGTCCAGAAATTTACCAACAATAAATTTCTTCAAGCCAGCATCTTCTGTTTTGTATTTCTTGTCTAGACTATCCCACAATTCCTTACTAGTTTTTAAAGTGCTAAACACATTATACAAGGAATTGTCTAGACCATTGAGGATGTAGTTTCTGCATAGGAAATCAGAGTGTTTCCATGCATCAACCGCAACAACCTTCTCTTTATCATGTTCGTCTCCTTCTTTCAACTTCGGAGCATCTTCCTTGAGAAAACGTTCCAAACATAGGGTTGTCAAATAGAACAACATTTTCTGTTGCCAACGTTTGAAATCAATCCCATTGAATTTTTCAGGCTTTTCAGCAAGAGTTGAAACAGAAGGAGCCTTGTCGTTGTTGACCAAGTTTGCACTTGTCGAAGTCATTTTTGTTACACAAACAGAAACACTGATTAATCACACAGATTAATCGTTCAAAGTACAGAGAGTAGATAACAGTATATAATACAAAAAGATATAATATACTGAACCCAGATTCAACAAATTGTCTTAAGATTGTTGGAACTATTAGTTAATTTAGAATTGGAATATATCCAATTTCACAAGGGTCAGAATCTGAGTAATCAAGAGGAACAATATAATCTACTACAACTGTACAAAAACCAATTTAAATAGAACCTGTATGATAAGTATGAATCAGACACAGATGCAAAGAGATGAAGGATCTGAGCCCAACAATGTTGTCTCCTTAAGACAATTTGTTCCCTCCAATTGATGCCAAAGGTTTATGAACAATTGTCTCCCAGGATAGAACGGATCAACGTCTGAAGATTGATGACACTTCAAATCAACAGCCCAAACGAACAAAGACAATGCTTGAGGAATCACAGAGTTATGTGATATGGAAATGCACTAGTTTCTAAGCGAGACTATCAGAAAAGATTAACTATCAAAACTCTATCAGTTTTCTACTTCCTTATTTTTCTGATTGTCTTTGTGTCTATTTATAGACAACAAACAACCCTGTTGAAGAGTTGCCGGTGAACCATCGCGACTCTTGACGATAAACCATCGTAACCGTTGGTTATCGGAGCGGTTGGGAATAGTTATTTTTCTAACATTTCCCAAGAGTGGTTATGAGTAGTTACTAATTTGAATTGTTAACCGCCTCTTATTCATAACCCATGGAGTTTAAACAAAAAACTCCAACATCAGCTTGTGGTGATGAACTTGTTACTTCTGGGGATGAACCTTTTCCATCCACAGTTGAAAGGAAGTCTTTGCTTGGACATGATAGTTTGAACAAAAGGATTCAATTGAACAGGAAATCTCTTGATTTGAAGCTCACCAAACAACCAGGTTACTTTCTGAACTTTTTGGTCTTGTTATTAGTATCCATGCAATTCTAAAGTACATCAATTAATGATTCTTAAGAAGCTAATGTTTGAATTATAAATGTTATGGCAAGTTTGTGAGTTTCTTTCTCTCTATCAAAATGATTTGTGCTAATATGGCAAGTTTGAGTTTCTTTTTCATTAATAAAAATCTCTAGTTGCAAATTCTCGCACGCTAAGGATACAAAAGTTCCTGCTAGGAAGAAACTAACAAAATTACAGAAGTATTTTAGCCATCATTTTTTTTTTGGCATTCCATGCTGACTTGGTGACTTGTTGGTCATGAGTTCGAATTCGGAAACAGCCTTTCTGCATATGCAAGGGTAAGGCTGCTTACGATATCCCTCCCTCTTACCTGTGCATAGCGTGGAGTCTCCGAGCAATAGGATATTTAGTTTTTAGTTTTTTATTCCATGCTGAGATCGTTGATTAATGAAAAAAGCAAACAACTATTATGTCTCATTAACTGAAAATGTATCATGATTCATGATAGACTATTGGTTCTAACAGCATGTGGATATTGTTTGAGACAATTTTCAAGTCAGAACAAGTACAAGGAACTTAGCAAGCCCAAAAAATCAACTTTCACGAACTGCCGTTACTTGACTATACACTATGTCCTTATTTTACCAATTCTTTAGATATAAACTCTATTGAACAAGGTAATACATTATACACAAGTGAAATTTGTGAAAGAGAAATACTACCAACGCACACTTTTCAATAAAATTTACTAATAGGCTGAAATACAAGCGGATTATACTAAGGGCGAGTTTGATTTCTATTTTAAAAAATTGTTTAGTTTTTAAAAAAGAACTAAACAAGGCTGCTGACACAAATGGTAAAGGGTGGTGCAACAAAAGAAACTATGTGTGAAATTGAGAGAGGTTGAACAAAATGAAAACAGAAAAAAAATGTGAAAACACCCTCCTCACCTATTTCTGCTTTTTCGGTTTTTAGAACACTTGTTTTGAAAACAAGTTTCAAAACTTAATAGATTATGAATGAGAAATTGATTGTTAAGTAGTGTGAAATTGTTTTAGATAACCATTTTTAAAACAAAAAAGTGAGAAGAGAATCAAACAGACCCTAAATGACATCAATCCTACTTCCTGTTTAGTGAAATCAACTCACTGAATAGTAGGACTCTTTTATAAATTGCTAATTGTTTCTTGACATTGCATGTGTTTTTCAATGCAGGTACACCGAAAGGGAGATTGGCCAGACCTCCACAAATGTCCCCTCGTACAAGAAGTCTGAGAATTACTTCAGAGAACCACATAATATCAAGTCCAAGAGCAATAAGAAGAGTATCTTCTGGTCATGTCTCAGACTCTGAGCTTTCTTAGATCACAGAACATCCTCACCAGATTTTCAAGATAAATCCTGGCTTTTTAGTCTGACTTCAGACACCAAGCAGATAGCTTATAAATTCAAGATTCTTATCATTTTGCAAGGATGGATTCACATAACTAACTTTAATTAGTTTAAATTAAGGTATTCTTGACATGGGTAGTTTGTGAAAAAGGATAGGAACAGCAAAATGTTCTGTGACTGACTCCTCGTATTCATGCCACAGCGAAAAATCTCATTAATGCATGAAAACTTTTATTCCAACATTTCCTTATCCTTAGTAACTGGGAAGAAATAGAACCTGGAGTATCATCCAACACTATGGTACTGGAAAAAACTTTCAAACATAAGAGAAAACAATAAAAACAAACCGAAAAGGTTTCAATTTTTCTACCTATGATGGCATAACAAAGTTCTGTGACATAGAGATAGTGTCGGCACTTGGCAGCTAATAAGAATAAACATGCAATTTCTGCACAATTTTAAATGAAGGTCTAAAATTAATATTTGAACCATTATATCACTACAGTTAATATTTGCAAGTAACTGCAACATATAGATCATATCTTGTACTTTTTCTGATAAAATAAAGTGATTTGGAAGGTAATTAGTATGTATCTCTTCGAAGCATCTAGATCTGCTTTAGTAATATGTCCCTCACTTGCTTAACAGACTTCAGTCTCAGGATCATGGATGATGTGTAGGAGCAAGAAGTTATGCTGTAAAACAACAAAATTGTCTTAGTTTCAATCAAACTTTCAGGTCTCTCTGGTGCCCTGAGCTTGTTGATTCGTGAATTGTTATACATTGCATAGCACTTTGGAGACTGTGCTATATACAGAAGTAATGGATCAGACATCAGAGAAACCACTACTCAAGTGCAATACCAATATTTGAAAGAGACTTGCATGCTCCAGCTTCACCAGTGCTTCGGTTCAAAAGACTACATTTGTACGTGCTATATTCATTTCTTGTTTATCTTATTTTGATTCAGAATTTAAGAAAAAAATAACTAGTCTGAGTTCTTCTCTAATAAAATGCATGATTAGTCTTCCGACAGGGATAGTAATACTAGATCAAAATATTATCGAGTCAGGAACTGAATTGCTTTTAAGGCTTCAGTGTTGACCCAATATTTTTTCTTTTCTGTCAGACCATCTGCAATAGTTTCACAATTCCAACTGAGTTGGTGGCGACAAGCATGGCAGATTTCTTTCTCCAGAAAACACTAAAAAAAACTTTCCATAACTATAACTACTATTTGGATTACCAGAAATGGGATCATGTTGCGAAATCGGCAAGTGTACCGATCTTTCCAAGTAATAAAGTGATAAATAGAGTTTCGTCTCCACAAAGATTATTGTAATTATTATCTTTAAATTGGAAGAAATAAAATTAAAGTGGTTTATAGTTTGTGTTGTGAATTGAAGAAATTAAAATAACAAAGGTAAATTGCTATTGAAATTAAAATGAAGTTGATTATGTTTTTAGAATTTATGAGAAAGAATTGTAGTCAAAACACTCAACCTTATGATCCCTACCTCCTTTACTTGGATTAATTACTAAATTAATTATTCTAAATGTTCATGTATTTTTCCATCAAACTAGTTAAGCCCTAATCCTCTGGTGACTTTAACCCTTTAATTCAATTAAAACCCTAATTCCTTAGTGATCTCTCATAAATTAAGTATTAAGGAATACATTGATAATTCCGCCATCATACATCCCTATCCTCTATTAGAATGATCAGCCCTAATAAAGATATAATCAATGCGAACAGAGTAAAATAAAACACTTTGGCATAAATAATATAGGAATCAATCCAATTACAGAGAAGTTCACATTAGGTTTTAGCCCTAACTACAAAGAGAGAGATTAACAGACATAGTTATGTTTGACTCTAATACAATGAGGTGAAGAAGAATAAGCAGATTAGAAAAGAAGAGTATGCAAACCCCTCAATCTTGGATCTCCCTTTTTCTTCTTTCTTCTTCCTTCTTGATCTGGATATTGCCTCTTTTTCTTTGTTTCTGTCTATCTGAGCTCCTTTCTCTGAACCCTTATGTTCCTACTTATACTTAGGTCATTAAAGCCCTCTTATCTTATCTTTAAACTGATTCGTATTTTCTAGCGCCAACCTCCCGTGTCTGTGGCACGATTGGCGTGGGTCCTGACGCGAATGACGCCAACTTCCAGCATCCACCTGGTATCTTCTAGCTTCTGACGCGACTGGCGTGACTATGGCGCGACTGGCGTGGAACTCCAAAAAACCTTAGCTTCTTTATTTGCTTCTCTTCTTCCTTTCCTTAACTCCTAATATCAAAATTGAAATAAATTAGAGATAAACACAATAAAAATGAAACGTATACCTATTCTAACAATTATTTAATATTTTCTACTTAATTTTTTAATGATTTTAACCTAAAACCTACTACATGCTAGCAGCATATAAGATCAATTGCCACAAATTTATTAGTAGCAATTGGCACTGGTAGTGATTTGTGATAACAGTATACGTGAAAGGTTGAAATGTTTAAAATGAATTAGAATTTGTATCTTGTTAACATTTGCTGGCAAATTCAACTAAGAGAAGCAAACACCCATAAATATCATTAGCATGATATAATATGAATCACGTCACCTTTTTTATCTTTCTTAATTGTAAGAATGGATGATACTCATTGTACACATTAAATTAGGTATAGTACCTATACAAGAACTCCAAGCATCTTCCATGTCGTATAAAGTATAAACTTGATGTTCCATAACAGAAAAAACCTGCTACATTCAAATATGCAAAACTTTGGCTTGAATTAAACCTATGAACTACTTATTAGATATAAAATTTTAAGCTTTCTTTACAAAAAAAAAAAAAAAAAAAAACATTAAGATTGTGATAACAAAGCTTGATGTTGCATGAGATTAGTAATTATTGATGAACAAAAGATCATCTAATCATATGAATGACAAAAACAATAACAATGTCAAGTGAGATTAGTCTAAAGGTAACTCCATTCTATAATCAGGTTTCAAAATAATCTTTAGAGTACCCCAAAAGAGAAAATCTCAAAAAATTAAAGAACTAATTTCTTTGTGCACATGTAGTGCAGAATGAAATATTTTGCAGGCTTCATGACAATCAGCACTCAAGGGAGGCAGAACTGAGAGCTCAGAGCGTCAGACTACTATTCAATATTACAAAGTCAAGGTTATGATTAAAATAAAAATCTATACTTCCTCTTGTCTCAAATATAGGATAAGAAAACATGACACACTAACTAAGAACATTAATTAATCACATTTAATTGCATTAATTTCAATGAAAAAGTAAATTTTTTCCAACTTATCCTTCAATGGAACTTGATATCAGAATAAGAAAGAATCATTGAAACCAATACCTCAATTAAATTATAGATATTTTAGAGATAGTAATATTAAATAAGGTAAAACTACTTAAAATTTCTTATATTTATATTTGAGACAGAAAAATATATTTTCTCTTCTTATATTTGAGATCAGAGAGGGAGTAACTCATTAGATTCCGAACCACATGCAATGTATCCATCCGTAACAGATAATTCCACGAAATGCTTACCAATCTGATCAATCTGGTGATTGATCATAATTACTGAAATCCTTTGCAAATCCAAATCTTTAAAGGTGGGCCTAAGTTATTGCTTTTTGATTTTTTTTTTCTTATGATCTTATCCCTTCTTAGAAGCTAGTTGATATGAAAAAAACTATAAATATACGATCGTCTCTCGTCAAGTAATAAAATATCAAATCTACTGGAACTGTTCTTTATGATCACCAATAACAAAACAGGGTGTGCGAAAAATAAAGGCCCCAGTAGCTTAGCTGCTGAGTCCAATAGTTATTAATGTTAAATTTTTCTATTAGAGTCATTCTCAAATCGCAAATTATTTAGCAAACTTTAACAGCTGTCTGAGTCATATTCCTCGAAATTAATATATTTACGAAACAAACAGTGAAGTTCACTGAGGACCATGATAGACTCAAATTAATCTATTTATAAAACAGACTTTCCCCACAAAATGAGGGTCATATTACTCATACATGGTAGGAATATGTATGAATCAGACAGTTGCTAAAGTCCTAGCTAAAGTTGCACCATTAGGGTCATATTCCACCATACATGTATGACTCAAAGAGTTACTGTTTAGTTTTGTGAGTAAGGGTCACAAATAAAATACTCTAACTTATCCAAGAGGTTATAATTTCTCCATAAGGTTGTGTCTCTCAAGACGCATACCTGGAAGCTGGACCTACTTACATATAGTTAGATAACCAGTAATAGCGGAATTAGCTAGGTTCCGGTTTGCTAGAGAGATATAGGAAGCCTTCAAGCCCTCTCGAGTTTGAATCTTGTAAATAGAAAAAATGCAATAAGAGAGAAAATTTAAGAGAGAAAACTCTACTAAAGATGGTCAACAAATTTTTTTGACATAAATTAATCATTAACAAAGTTGATGGTACTTCACACCTATTACTTTTTTTTGTATAAAGAAAAAGAAAGGAAGATAATATTACATGCCTATCACTCTAATCTCAATATTTAATCAGCTTTAGAAAGGTTAGAAATTGAAGATGAGGTTGTATGAGGTAAACGCGGTGGATGAATGGCTGATCTCTCTGTACGTGTGTCTCGTATTTGGTCAAAGTTATACTAAAAAAAAAAAAACAGAAAACTACTTTGGTGGGTGGTTTGCGAGCTGGAAATGAATAAGGCAAAATTCATTTCCCGTTAAATGTAAGCAGAATCAAAGTCAAGTGCTTCAAAGTGATAAAAATATTAGAAAGTTTCTGAGAACATTTATGAGTGAAGTGTGTGCATACATTGGTTTTTGGTTTAGGTAATAGGTATACTCTATAGGCTTTGTAATACCGCAAGTACAGTAAAAATTGTCCTGTTGTATGTTGTACAAGTACTATTTGCATGCTCTGGTTTTTTTAATTCTTCTTAATTCACATTATTTTGTGTACGTTTCCTCTTGTATCTCTGATTTCCTAACAGGAAGATATATCATGGTTTGTTTGCTATTTCAAAACTTTTATTTTACACCATTTCCTTAGTAACTTGGTTGGAGAATCAAATCCAACACTATGGCACTGGAAAAAGCTTTCAAACATAATAGAAAACTAAAATGAAGAATAGAAAAGGTTTCAGCAGTTGTACCTATGGTTATCAAACTCTCAAGTTAACTCGCTAACTCTTATGAGTTTACGAGTTCACTTATTATATGTGAATTAACTATTGTGCAATCTCTCTTTCTAATAGATTCTAGGTAGACTCGATAGACTCTCGAGTTTATCACAAAGTCAGTGAGTCAGTAAGTTTAAAAAATTAAATCAAAACGCAGGTTATTTTGAATTGTTTTATGTGCGTTTAGGATTCGACATACTTTCATTTGGTGTGTTGTTCCTGAATCGAAGAACCATCACTTCTAACAACATCAAACCCTTGATGGGAATGTTTTGCTGCTATTATCACATCCGCAAGTTATTATCTAGTAGCGATGCATTAATAGACTTGATTATTTAAGTATTGTGGAATTTATGGTTTACTAATTTATTTTATGATGTCATTGAAATGTTTAATTATTATATTATCTATAGGTATTATGGTTGAAATGTTTAATTGGTATGTTATCTATAGATATTTTGTTATTATTTTTGTATGAAGTAGACTCTTACGAATCTAGTTTATGGAGCTCCCACGAGTCTACGTAGATTCTCAAGTTTGATAACCTTGGTTCTACCTAAGATCCCATTCTTAACCAATCTTCAACGAGATATTCTTTTTCAGGTAACTGATAAAAAGTTGTGACATAGATAGAGTTGGCAGCCAATAAGAATAAACATGCAGATGCAACTTGTCCACAATTTTAAATGAAAGTGTAAAATTATTTGAACAATCATATTAACTACAACAGTTAATATATGTCAAAGTAAATGCAAAGCATAGATCACCTCCTGTACTTTTCCGAGAAACTAAAAGTCATCTGAAAGTAAAGGAAATTAGTATGTATCTCTGCTTAGGAGGGTGTGCTATATACAGAAGTAATGGATCAGACATTAGAGAAAACCACTAGTAACGTGCAATACCGCCATTTGAAAGAGACTTGCATGCTCCAGCTTCACCAGTGCTTCAGTTCAAAAGCCTACATTCGTACATGCTATATAAATTTCTTGTTCAGCTTACTTTGGTTCACAATTGTACATTGATGCTTGCCTCAGAAGCAATGCCAAATGGTGAACCCATTTAAGCTTTATGCCATATTAATCATTGAAGCCTGAATAAAGAACTGGTCTGCGTGTTTGTCTCAAATAAAATATGCATGCTCAGTCTTCTGACAGGTATACTAAATCAAATATTATCGAGTCAGGAAATGAATAGCTTTTCAGGCTTAAATGTTAACCAAATATTTTCTCTTTTCTGTCAGACCAACTGCAATAGCTTCACAATTCCAACTGAGTTGGCAGCAACAAGCATGTTAGATTTCTTTCTCCAGCAAACACTAGAAACAAACTGTCCATTATTATCACCACTATTTAGATGACCAGAAATGGGATCAATTGACTCAAATTTATGAGTAGCAATTGGCACAGGCAGTGATTTGTGATAACAGTACACCTGAAAGGGAGAAATGTTTAAAATGAATTAGAATTTGTATCTTGGTATCCCACATTTGCTGGAAAATTCAATTAAGAGTAGGAAGCTCCCATAAATATCATTAGCATGATGTTGTTAGAACGGATGATACTAATATTCTCTAATTGTACACATTAAATTAGGTACTTGACCTATATATGGTCTCCAAGCATCTTCTATTTGTATAAATGATAAACTTGGTGTTCCAAAACAGATAAAATGGTAGCTACTACATTCAATATGCACAACCTTGGCTTGAAGTTAAACCTATGAACTAATTACCAGTCAAAATTTTAGGCTGTATCCACAAAAACCAATCCATCACGATTGCAATAGCAAAGCTTGATGTTTTGTGAGATTAGCAAGATCATTTATTGATGAACAAAAGAGCATCTAATATGAATGATGACAGCAATAACAATGCTAAGTGAGATTAGTCTATACGTAACTCCATTTTATGATCAGGCTACTCAATAATCATCAAGTAACCCAAAAGAGAATAATCCCAAAAAATTAAAGAATCAGTTTCCGTGCCCACATGTAGTGCAGGATGTGAAATATTTTGCCGGTCTCATGACAATCAGCATTCAAGGGAGGCAGAAATCAGACTAATATTTCAAAGTCAATGTTATGATAAAATAAAAGCTATACCTCATTAGATTCTGAACCACATGCAATGTATCCATCCAATACAGATAATCCCACGAAATTCTGGAGAACAAGAAATAGAAGATGATGAGGATCATGAACTATAAACAAATTAGAACAAGCAAAAGACAAAAAAGTGAGGTTAAATGTATAGAGAAACCAACCTTTTCATTACTATGACCTTTAAAGGTTACGGCACAAGCATCAGATGACAAACCAGAAGAGCTGGTTTTGTTCAGGTCCCAAAGCTTTAAAGAGTTGTCAGTGGAAGCAGAGACAACTGCTTCAGAATCTATAAATTTTACATAGCTAACAGCTTTGCCATGGCCAGCTAATGTGCACCAAGGGATTCTAGTGTGACGAACATCATAACCATAAACCTTGTAATCAGCTGATCCAAAAAATAGAAGATTTGTTGAGTAAGCAGAGAACTGAACACAGCATATATTGGCAGGGTTCCAGATGGTTCCCAGAGAATTTCTCTGCAAAAACAACAGCATTTGAGACAATTGTTACATGCTCTGAAGAAAAGGCATTCAACTGTGCCTTCTCTGTCACATAGTTATGTTTCTTTTTATATTATTCTTTATTATCTTCCAGGAAAGGGGCCAAAGAACATGAAAAATATTCTACTATATAACTTCAAATAGTATAAATTCCAATATATTATGTATTAGTAATAATTTGCTATTAAAATGCATAAAAAAAGCATGCCTCGCTGATATTCCACAGTTTGACAGAGCAGTCATCACTTCCACTAGCAAACATTTTTGGGTCTGACAGAGAAAAGTGAACAGACCAAGCTCTCTTTTGGTGCTCCATGTATTGAGACAATGGCTGACCAGTGTCTGCATCCCACATCTGAATTCATCCATACAAGTTATGTTATTAATGTCAATGAAACCTAAGAAATAATCAATAGCAAAAGCAATGAAAGCTTGGTTGGTGAGAAGGAAAGGACAAGTTTTGATCAAGGTTTTATATATATATATATGTATGTATGTATGTATGTATGTATGTATGTATGTATATATGTATACCTGTAAAAAAAATTGTTAGTTTTAGTCTTAAATAACTGTGTAAAAGTTTCTAAAGTAGTCCTTTTAATCATGGTGTTATGCATCTAGACATGTCACGTCATACACCATCTCCAACTGATTGCTGACGTGGCATGTCTAGATGTACATTATATCATCATTAAATGATGATAAAGACTATTTTAAAAGAAAATTATGAGGTCTAAAACCAACAAAACTTCGTAAGGAAAAACAAATATTTGCTATATTTGCTTGAACTAAAATTCTAAAAACATATTTAAACTTTCGTCAATTATAGTTCTAATGTTGCAAAGGATTACACACCTGAACCGCACCATCATAGTCAGTAGATGCCAGATGATTTTTTATGTAAGTGTTCCAGCACACACAACTAAGCTTTGATTTATTTGACATCTCAATTACTGGGTACTGGATGTCAACAGAATCGCTTGCAATAGCATTGAGGTCGAAAATCTTGATTTTCTTTGAAACTCCTCCTGCTGCAATGTGATCCTCATCACGGTCAAAACTTAGAGCACACATTACATTGGCAGAACTAAGCAGATCTCTATTTCTTAATCTGCCACACTCTTCAAACTTGCTGTAACAAGCAAACTTGCATAAACCTTCAAAGAAGGATCCTACACAACCAACAGAACTCTGAATTCTTCTAGACTCCTTATTAACATTCTCTACTTGAGGCAATCTCCATCTACTTTCCATCACATTTTTATCATTTCTTGAAACAGATGAAGCCTCTCGGAATTTCGTGGAAAAGTAAGAATTCTCTAGCTGATTTAGGTTACTCATAAATCTTTCTTCATCACCAAATGACCTTTGAATGGATATACTAATATCTGAACTGGAAGGATCTAGAAAATATAAACTGTCTCCTCTCACTTCAGGATTGTTCATTTGCACCAAAGGAAATACTGAATCTGTCACAAATGAATAACTTCTTTCTACCTCCTTAATATCTTCATTCAATAAATTTAGCTCTTCTTCCAGCTTCGCTTCCTGTTTTTTCTTTTCTTGTTTGAGTAAAATTAGAAAATCTAGTAATTGTTTTGTTTCAGCCTCACCATCAGATATTCCAACATCATCTACAGAATTTGATTCCTCAGATTCACGCATAACTTCAGAGTCTAAAACCATTCTGTTATACATGAAAAGAGAATTACAAGACTAAAAAAAAAAAAACGAGATGCCTTTCAAGATCTATATCAATATTCTTTTAGCCAATGATTATTTAAACATATTAAGGAAATAGAAGAAATGAAGTCGTTTTTCTGACAGGTATTTTCATTT
>PYAF01002131.1:2088404-2106098 GCA_007407185.1 Glycine tomentella
AAAAAAAAAAAAAAAAAAAAAAAAAAAGCATGCTCTTAAAGCGATGCTAGAACTTTTCTCCATTTTAGTGCTCTGTTTTGTCAAACATTATGAGTAATAAGACTAATAGCATTCTTGCTATCAAATCAAGTCAATAATGAGCTTCTATTTATTGTCTATGAGCTGTGTTGTACAATAAGAACATCAAGCAACATTATCGTATTAACGAGTTTCACACAGAATTTAGAAAGTACTTGTGACTACTGATAAAAGTTAATAACTAGAGCTGTACATAATTGATGTAACCAAATGGAATAATGCTAGTTACACAACTATACCAATCAAAATTTTGCAGTACTACATACATTGCTCCTTAGACTAATATAGTGACAGGCTTGTGCAGTTAGCACTACTCAATCATATGCATGGCCAGACAAAAGCATGGTAAAAACTTCAATTTATTCACATGTACCCTAAATTCCCCTCAATATCAGTATATCACTACTATCATCATCCATCGTGAAGCCATTGAAGATGACACTGAGAACGCACTTGAGTAAGGAACTTTACAGATTCAAATGAGACAGAAAGATATCAGCAAACATAAGAAAAGCAGCATATTACATCACCTGGCATTGGGGCGAGAAGAAGGTTCAGGATGCAAAAGCCAAAGACAAAAACCAGCTTCCTTTGGATTTTCTGCTAGAAATTTAGGTGGTAAGATTCTCTGACACAAATCCAACATAGCAGTTGAATGCGCCTCCCATGGCTCAATATTGCACAGCAACTGAGAGAATCATCCACTTAAATGTTAAAAAGATTAACATATTTAAATAGTTAATCTTTGAGTATGATTAAAAGCAACTGAAATAGTTTTAAAAAAATCAACATACTTAACAACTCTAATCCAGAAAATTTAAAACTCCATAACTCATGTTTCAATGTCATTTCCTAAGGTTTGTAATGATATGTAAACAGATATGTCTTGCTTGGAAGTAATTTCTTGCTAGGTTGCAGCAACCAAAATCTCATATCATTTCATTAACATACTGGAAAAAAATGAACAATGATGTATATTAAAGCTCTGTGGTTAGTTTTGTTAATGTAGTCCAACAAAATAATTTGGCTAGCTATGAAGAAAAAATAATACGAATACAGGATAAAGCTTTATGAAAAGTAACAATGTATGAAACAAATTGTTTGCTTACCTCAAAAAGGAGAACTCCAAGGCTATAAATATTTGATGACAACATGCAAACTCCATTGTTGAGCACTTCTGGACTACAATACCACTTCTCTTCTAACTTAATAGATGCAGACATAAACTGCTTTTCTTCAGTACAAATAGAATTATTTTGGCATAGACTTTCTTTACTCCTTGATTCCACAGGTCTGTTTGTCTCTGAGTCAGTTTGATTTACTGTCATCCGGCAGCCATGAATACTGGTACCGTGATGCTGCTGCCTCGAAGATCCTGTCTCCTCACAGAGCTTTTGCTGCTTTGCACTCAAACTCTGGCAAACACAGGTATTCTGTTCCAAAGGCCTTTTCCTAGTTACATTGCATGTCATGACTTCATCATCTAACTCTTGTTGGCCATATGAACCAATATACTTAAGTTTACTTGAAGGCAATAAAGTGAAACAAGATGGTCGAAAGTCTAGCAAGACGAGTCCTTGAGAGTGTTCAAAATCAACCAATTCCAATACCTGCTTAAATATATGAATCCTTCCTGATTTATTCACTTTATGTCCTTCAGATTTCAGCCACTCTCTTAAGTTGAGTCCTTTGCTACCAGACATGAAAGTTCTTTCCAACAAAGGCTTATTCTCATCAACATTTGATCTCACCAGTGTCTCGGACTGAAACTTAGCTGCAAAAGCTGGTTTCTCATCCTCTTGGCTCTTAAGTGCTCCTCCAGTACTGAAGCTTTGGTTTAAATCTTCACAAATAATCCCCTTTCCCTTCTTTGTTTGCTTTACAATCAATTGAGGATAATTATATGCAAATGAAGTACTCTGAGTTATACTGCTAATAGGATGTGCATTGTTTGAGATGATAGCCTTGCCCATATTGCTTATATCTTCTGAGACTTTCAGTGAGTCATGATTTACACTCTTGCCAGGAAGAGACTTCAGGCCCCAAAATTCAGAATCAATTCCCTTGAGTCCTTTGCTTAATCTGAGTGGTATCTGTTCCTCAACCTTGGGGACAATTTCTCTACTCAATCTATTATACTTAGACTCAATAGTCAAATAATTCTGGTTCTTATAATTCCTAACAGGTAACTCTTCAACAATGTGTTCAGAATCTATTGTGGAGCAAAAACTAGTACTAGGAGGTCCAGATCCAGCTAAGGAAGTAACATATCTATTCAAACCATTATCCTCATTTCCAATCACATTGTCATTCGGCAAACACTCCGGCCATTCCTTCCGAATAGTTGTGCACAATCTAGGTGATCTTGGCATGAGTTGGTGTCCCCCTTGCTTAAGAAAAGGATCATTAGTTTTCCTCTTGTGCTTCTCAGCTCCAGTCCCACCATTTGCAGTAGCCATGTCTTCTGGCAAAATTCATGCAAATCCAAATGCAAAAGTCCCTTCAATCAATTGGAAAGACCTGCACCAAGAAAATTTAGATTCAATGAGATTACAATAAATAGTTAGATACAATCATAGAAAAAACCTCAGCATAAAGTGACAAATTATGAATATGATTGACAAGTGAAAACCTAGAACATACTGTTAGAAGAAAAAAATACTTAATACTGGACTCCATTATTGTCAGACAACACAAATGGGGTGCCAAATTTCCCGTTTTTCTCTAAAATTTCCAAAAGGCTGGCATAATCTACATAGATGTATTGAAGCTATTCAATTTTTTAATAACAAGAAACACAATTGGCATGTTGGATAACAAAATATGAAGTGAACCATTTTTCTAACATGAAACTATAGAGTGTGTGAAGCAACAAAACATATAGTACCAATGAACACAGAAAGTACAATAAGTAGCACGAGAAATGGAAGGATCAGAGAGCAATGGATAAAATGGAACAGATAAAGAGCCTGGTTTTGTTTGGTTGGTTACCTCAAAAGAATTCTTTGCTTGCAGGGAAAAATATCTGGTCCAATGTCCACAACACTGACACGTGATACATAATGAAAACCAATAAATACTTCAATTCAGAACAAAGCTTGGGTTGTTTGTGTTAGATATTTATCATAATTATTATGGACACAATTTAACTTATTTTTTTTCATTGGTTAGCTTCGGAGCATATAGGACTGTCCACGTCTGAGGCGAAAAGTACTTCCACCACGATATTTATTTTGCTTCTGCCGCCGCCAGCTACACGAATTTAAATATAGTTTGAATTAATATTATTTTTTCTTTATCAATAACACAACTACTTGTATATGTTAACTAAATAATTGGGTTTGAATCTGATTGATTTTTTATATGAAATAAATAGAATTAGGAAAAAAAATACTTAATTTATGTATACTCACAATCTCTCAATCAAAATTTATTATTTTTTTATAAAAATAATTTTGTATCAATATTATAATAAAAGAACTCTTATAAATCGATTTTTTAATGTTTTTGTTAAGGTTAATTCTCCTAAATTATTTTATTTTCTATATGACTACGTCATTGATTTAACCTTTCTTTAAAAAAATAATTTGTTGAAGTTTTTTATGGATGTAATTAGAGGTTGGTATAGTCTTTTTCATTAGCCTAGTTGCTTAGAATCTCATCCTATTTGGAACGTTAATGACGCGGAAGATAGTTAATAGATGACTCAAGACAAGAAGGTTTAATGCCATCATTTAAAGTTAACATATATTTCTTGATAGCAGTTGTAAATATTGTGGGAGTTTAGGTTTGAACTTTAATAACTGGTCCACATATATAGTTTGATTTGGCTTGGTGTCGGTGTTTAATGTTTATAGAAATTTTTGGTTGTTTCTTAAACATGTCTTATAAGTAATAAAAAAAACATTTATTTACTCTATCCAATATAAATAATTAAATAGCATAGTTATATAGCACAAGAAAAAAGTGTTAAGATTAATGCTTTGTTTTGGCACAAGAGAGAAAAATAGGATAATAGAATTAGGGGAAAAATAAGCTTAGGAGTGTATAGTTTGAGAGTATTAAGATTAATGCTCTCTGGTGGTTGCATGTGCCTGTGGTCTGATTGTAATTAATGTCAACATTAGTGTCAAAATAAAGAAGAGGTTTACAACAGTTTGGTTGGTCCTACTTTGCACGTGCCACGGATATTTTTGGAGTTACGTGTCGAGCAGTGTAAAAGAAAAAATTATTTAAATCATGATTTGTTTGGATTTAAATTTATCTATAAGTATTTTTATAAAAAAAATGTAAAAAGAAAAAAATAAATGAATTTTTAAGTAAAATATCTTTCTATTAATTAATTTGTAGATCTCATCTCATCTTTTAGAGTGTGTTTGGATAGAGAATTTTAATTGGAGAAAGTAATTTATTAGGGGATTTAAAATTCTTCCATTTAAAATTCACTGTTTGGATACTTTTACATGAGGAATTTAAATTTTTGGAATTTTAAAACAGAATTTTAAACAACTAAAAATATGAAATTTGAATTTCCTTCTAAAAGGTGAGAAATTGAAATTCTCTTCTTTGTTAGAAGCTCTAAATGCATAATTTTTTGCTCCGTCTCAATCACCTACGTACTCCAACCTCCGCTACTCTCACGACACCACCCACCTTACGTGAATTTTCCGTGAATGAGGTTCAAAATTTTAAAAATGAAGAAATTCAATTTCTTTATCCAAACACAAAATTTTGAAAATACAAAAATTTTAATTGATGCATTTTAATTTCCCTGAATTTTAAATTTCCTGAAATTTTAAAATACTCCATCCAAACATACTCTTAGAGAAATTATATTGGTAAACTTTTAAAAATTAACTAATTTAAAACTTATTTTTATTTATATAAAAATTGATCTCATTTTTTTTCCCTTATTTTCTTTTTTAGAAGTTCAGAAGTTTATCCAAACATAAACATACCGTAAAATAATTCTCTTTTTATTTGTAGTTCATAATTATACTTAAAATTGACAATCGACGAACCAATTTGAACATAGTTAGATATTCTATTTGATTTGTTTAATTTGGTTTGAAACTGAGCCAGCTGAAATTGAATTAAAAACATAACTCGTTAAAAAATAAGTTGAATTTAAATTATATATTTTTTAACTTCATCCATTCATGAACCAATTCGAATTTTATATTATGTATATATAATATATTTTATTATACTATATTAGTTTTTATTTTGTATGAAATAAACAAAATATGAAATAATTATAATTTAAAATTGAATCAATAAACAAGTTAAACTAAGTTGAATGTGGGCTTTAATTGTGTTAATTTAAAACCAACAAAAAAAATCATGGAACGTGAGTGCTTTAGTCAAATCAATTCTTATTGAATTAGTTGAGCAAGGTCTAACCAGTTTTGACTCGTTTTTAATCCTAATTATCTTGTATGTAACAAAAACATAAAGAAGTAAAGAAAGTAGAAGTGAAATTATAATAAATATTCATGATACTAAACTACCACTAATACAAGAAATAAATATAGTTATCTTTGAGATGGTAATTCGATAAATACTTTTAGAAAGGGGAAGATATATATTTTATGTAAGGTTGAAAATGAGTCCAACCAAATCCAATTAAACTTAACTTATTCAACTCAATAAAAATTTATTGTGATTGGAACTCCACTTAAATTTGATATAAACTTTTTTTAATTCAAACTCAACTTAATTTAAGCGTGCAATCAACTCGATTCAATTCCTTAACTCGATTAAATATAAATTATACTTTATATTCATTTATTTCATACAAAAATAAAAATTTGGAATTAGTTAAAAAGTCAACTTTATGAATTTATAATACAAAATATGTTATTTAAGCGTGTGCGCTTACACACACTATTTAAACAACCACCAAAAAAAGTGAAATATTACTAATTTTATTAAAAATATTTTTTAACAAATAAGTTTAAAAAATGCATGAGTAAAGAAAACATGGTATCTAATTAAGTCCACGTCGTTTGCAGGGAGAAAAATAAATACAAAGTATAATTTAAATTTAATCTGAGTCAAGGAATTTGTAAGCTTGAATGAAGTTGAGTTTGAACAAAAAAATTCATTTAAAATTCAATTCAAGTTTCAACCACAATAAATTTTTACTGCGGAGGATTACAAATCAACAGAGAAAAATGGATGTTCCTACAAAATTTGTTTTCAACTGTTGGTCTACATCAAGTTATACCAATAGTATCAGAAGCTGTGGTTCATCAGAGTGAAGAGGATGGGGACACGCCGGCACCAAAAAGATAACTCCTGTGCCCACGGTGTCATCTGCCATCGTGCATTTTGTTGTTATTCATCATGCAATCGAAATACCAAAGTAACCAAACACACGTATTAGACTAGAAATGAAAGAGAGGCTACTTGCCCCTATTACCTAGTTACTAATTATAGTGTTTGTAACCCTCAAAAAAGTATTAGAATATATGGCTAAATAGTTTCAACTTGATGCTCTAGGTTTAAGTTAGAATGCTGAATAGAATGGGAAACAAAATTCAGTTTGAACATAAATAGACAGATAAGGTGTTCGCTACACTTAAAAGGCTAACAAAACAGAAATAAAGTGTTCGTCCAACCCTGCTATTTCTAATTTACTCCACTCCCAAAAGAAGAGTAATAAACATTGTCACAGCAGCATACGCTGTAAGGAAATCATTCAAAACATATAATTCCACTAAGAAATTTAAGTTAATGAAAAATCCACTAAGAAAAATGCTTTCTCAACTAGTGCAGAAAGCTAGAAGATATGTCCTTGCATTGTTTTTCCACAACACTTATTATGGACAAATATAACAAGGAAAACAAATAGAACAAGGGAATAAATTTATGGACACTATCTCTAAGAGTTTCTAAACTCATCCTTGGAGAGATGAAAAACAAGAAAATAACTGTAAGTAACCATCTCTGCATCCCCTTGCCTACCAAAAAGAAAACAAAGAAAAACCACACCAGGTGAACAGATCTGTGGTTATCAAACTTTAGTCTGATATTCTGATCTCAACTCCTAAGACGTCTTTCACCACCTCATATGTTACGAATGCAATTGCTATCGATGGGACCACCTGCAAAACATCAAATGAGTTAAAGAATGCTATAAACAAAAACAAGGCCATTAAACAATAATTTCAGGTAAATTTATTTAACAAAATATATAAGTTCTTTAACATTGCAAAGACTAAAGTGCAAGGGAAATGAGAAAAATTTTAAACACCAAGCTTGGTGCTTGAACACCAGTAAAGAAATTCAACAGCAACCCAAAATTTTGAGACATTCATACAGTAAAAAAAATTGTAAACAATCCTATGAGTTTAGCTAGTGTGCATGTCTGCAGTTATCTTAATCTGGAACCAACCATCAACTAGTATATAATATCAATAATTCAATATGTGGCTCAACCAAAGCAATGAGTGTTGCAATCTTGGCTTTTGGCTAATCAAGCAAGCTTATTATAACAGAGGTTAATGTTAGCAGAGAATGAGTGAGGGAATCCCACAAAGGAATCATCCATGTCATGTCATGTCATGTGAAACTGTCACCCATATTTTCTGCCTTTCTAGTGACATTAGAACAGTAATATATCACTCTAGAATCTAGATTCTAAAGTGATGGTAGGAAATGCAAGCCTTCTTTTTCAGACAAGAAAAAGTCTACACAATTTTGATAGAATAGATCATGAGCATAAGATGAAGAATAACCTTTACAGAGTTGGGCACCAGACCCTTGTATAATGCACCAAATCCCTCGTGCTGAACAGTTTTTCTGAATGCATCAATCATTCCAGTGTATTCAAGTGGGACTTTGCCTCTTCCATCACCAGTTAGAACAGAAGCAGCATGGTTCCAACCAACCATCTGCATTCTTCGACGAATAACGTCCAGAGGGTAAGCAACAGTTTGTCCAACAGTTCCAGCAGCAGCACCACAAGCCAGGCGTGTTGTCACACTCAACTCAGAATTTTCAACTAGATCAAATGGGTTGGATTTAATTAAATAATCTTTTAGAGACTCATAGACAGCAAAGTTGAGACCTACATAAGGAATCTGCGGAAAAGAGAACGAGAGTATTAATTCTGACTGAAGCACCCAAGAAGAGGGCTTGATTCTATGCAAAATTATAAAATGACTCAGTCCAATAATCCATTATAGCTCTGATTTCTGAAGCATAAAGAATGCAGAGAACGTTGCAGAACAGTAAACTTTTAGATCCCTATAAATTTAATTGCATGAATATTAGGTGTAACCTGACTGATATAGTTTGACTCAAATTTTGTTTGAAACTATTTTAAAAAACTAAGTAAATTGTAAAAAAAGATCAACCCACTGAAGCCATTGATTAAGAGTTTAACAGTTAAAAATCATTTTTTTTAAAAGTAAACAGGTTCAAGCATGTGTTAACTGATTGTTCACAATAAAAAGATAAAGGAGGAAATATAAGATGCATATGACTATACCAAGCAGTCTAAGCAGAAGTTCAGTTCCCAATTCCCATGAAGATTGTGATTAAAGCATGTTTGCATTTGTTATAATCCATCTTCAGGATCATAAAAATAATCACCATCTTTATAAAGAGAAGATATAGTATGAAAATATTACTCACAACTCCAATAACTGAAGGAAGCCAACCCTTATATAAAGCACGAGGACCTTCTTCCCTGAGCACAGTAGACAAAGCATGAAACATTCCTCTGTACTGATATGGGGATGCCTCAGTCTGCAAATAAAAGGCAATGAACTTTCAGAGTTTCTGTCAACAATGAAAACCACAAAAACATGGATACACTGAACATAATTTTTTCTCCATTTAATTTTAGAATTATTATAAGATGCATTTTCTTTATGCATTTTCAGCTACCATTCTAGCTCACAACAAGAAAAGCAAGCATTTGGTAAAAATAAAAATGAAAGGAAAAAAAAAAGTACCTGCACAGTAATCCTGCCTCGAACCATATCCATTGGATAAGTTGCAGACATAGCAATTATTCCAGCACATGCTCCAGCTCCAAGACGTAAAAGAGGAGTCAGCTGAGCATCCTCTGCAGAAAGCACAAGCGAATATAATTAGACAACCAGAAGGGTTTTAATACTAACAAAGTTTTTGTCAATTCAAAGAGAAAATGAAGTTTGTTTCAGCCAGTGTTTCCATAGTGGAGTACAGGAACAATAACCAAATGAAGAATTTTCCAGAAAGCAGAGCTTCCCAGTCCAATTCATCACTGCCCTTGCTCTACTTAAGAAAATTATCCTGACTAGATGCAAATTATTTCAAGAAAAAATGGAAAACATAAACATACCATTTCCAGTTTGCTGCTTATACAGATGCAGTATACCCCTGTCATAATAGGAAGGAATGGTCAGAAAAAAGAAAGAGAAAAATAAAGAAGCAGGAGGCAGAGTTTATGAATTGGGACACACTGAAATATTTAAAAAATGTTAGCCACTGGACTAACCCCGTTTAAATAAAACCATGTAGGAAAAGGAAAATAATAAGAGAGGATTGCAGAAGATGATTGGTATTTGGTATAATAGTCCCCCTGAATGAAAACCAACAAAAAGATACTAAAAGTATAATGCAGTTTGCACATTGTTCTGTATCTAAAAAAAACTTACTTAGAAGCTTGCTCATAACTGAAGAACTTCACAGCAGAATTAGGGACAATTCTAGCACAATTAGTACCATTCCCTTTGAAAAGTCCACGGAATCCTTCAGTTCTCCATATATATTTTAGGCCTTGTACTGTACCGTTGTATTTAATGTTATGAGGATTCTGGACCTGCATATGGCAAGACCAGAGACATGTTATATGTAGGAATTAGGATATATCCAAACAAGCAAGCTTGGATACAGTATACTTTGATCCATATAGATCTAAATCACTAAATAAAATAACCTGCAGCAAAATTTTCAATCGTTCCAGAGGAGCAACTGCAGTACGTGACCTGCATAGACACAAAAAAGTTTAGTGTGGTTAAAACTTAACGTAACGTAACACCAAAACAGATCCCGGAATTATTGTCAAAGAAATAGTTTCCAAGAAAATTGGATTATGGGTTGTTGTAATTGTAACTAAACCTCACTCACTGAAATGAAAATGAAATTCAAAGTTAGCACATATTAACACAATATTAGCAAGGCAATTTACCATCAAAATTAACATTTTCCAGTGAATTTCATTATAAACCACATATACAAGCACAACAAACCGAACCTTATTCCAAAACCCAAACACTGAGTGTGAGTGGTTCTTCACAAATCACAAATGATCCAATCCAAGTAAAACAAAACCACACCCATTGACTTCCAAAATCAACAGCACCGTTTATATTCAACAGATCGTATACTCAATCCATTTCACAAAACACAAAATTCCAGATTAATAAATTGATTAAATTCATTAACCAGTCTATGAAATTAAAAAGCCAAAAACTTCAATCTCCACCGTTGACATATATTTTTTTTCTCACGAATTATTCATATGACTAAAATTTATAATCAAAAACAAAAATAGGAAATGAGAAACGGAACTGACACTCCTCCGGCGACGCCACCGGCGACGAGCGACTTGCAGATGCTGGCGAGGGCGTAGCTGGGAGCCTTGACGACGCCTTCTCTGGCGAGCTTAGCCTCCTCGGCGAGATTGACAATCGTCGTCACGGCCGAATCCCCGGTCTTCACATTCTCCGAAGCCATAAATAAGGAAAAAGGAAAAACTACGTATTATACCCTAACCTAACCGGAGGAACAAAAATTAATAGAGGTATCTAAGTCGTCGGAGATTGAGAGATCTCGGCGGGGAAACGGCGAATTCGTTACCGGCGATTACTGCGGCGAAGCGATCACTCGCTCGCAGGCTCTCTGCGTGGTGGTGGTGGCTGCGGGAGCTTACAAGTTACAGTGAGCTCACACTAATGTCAACTACTACTACTACAATACAGCGACTGCAGAATCACGCCGTTAAGATAACGTTATAGTACTATTTATATTTTTCTTTTTTTATTCGTCCATTTATATATATTTAACCTAAAAAGTAAGACCCACTTTTTTATACACTTTTATGCTTTTTCTATTTTTACCATTAATTAAAATTTATTAATGTATAAAAATATTAAAAATTACTAATATTATTGGAAAAGTTCACTAATATGAAGTGAAACTTATAAAATTATGTGATTTTTAATAAATTTTAGCTCCCAATAAAAAGCATTATTATTAACATTTTTCTTGTTGAAAAATATTTAAGAAAAATATGAGTGAGGTTTATAAAAAAAAGGAATGAGATATACATACTTTTCTTAACAAAAAAACATGTTAAAAAAATATAGTATTTTTTTCACAGAAAAAGAGAAATTCGGAAAGACTATTGTACTATTGTACTGCCTGAGAAAAAAAAAAACTTTTTAAAATTATAAAATTAGATGGTTATGATGTGTCTGTGTCGCTTAAACATTAAATCTTGATCTAATTGGTACAGTATATTTTTTAATCATATAATATTTAAACGGAGAATAAAACTTAACAATGATTTTCAGGGGTTGTACGGTTTCAAGAATAATTATAAAAAGTCTTATCAATTTTGATGGTTTTGTTAGCTCAAAGAACCAATCTAATCAAATTTGGTTTCGGTAAACGTGTACCACAAAAAATATCATTTTGAAAAGACATTCAAAGACAAATAAAATAAAAGGGGAAAATAAGAAAAAGGTTTGAGCATGATTAGACAGGTTTGAAATTCATTAAATTTGAGACAATCTGAGCCAATCGAGATAGATTAATTTCCACGAAATCTAATATGATTTTGATGTACAGGTTACTCAGATTCACAAGTGCATCCATAGGACCATGTTCATCCCTACATTTAATAGTTTGTTTTTGGTACAGACATTTAATTAATACAGTTTAATAAATGTTTGTTATTACTTTTAAAATGTATTCAATATTTTATATTTTATAGTAAAAAATATTTTTCTTGTTTTTATAAGTATTCCTCTGCAAATTTTTAAAACAAAATTATATTTTATGATTATTTATGAAAACATATTATTAGAAACAAAAAAACTAAATATCACCAGTGTTTCTTGTAGTTATTTTTTTCAAAAATAATTCTGATAATTGTAACATTTACCATCTTATTTACCAAAACTTGTGAAAGAAAGTTTGTGTGATTAAAAAATTATAAATATGTTTTTGCTGAAAAAAAATTATAAATATGATACATCGTGTTGAAAAAAGGATAACTTCACAAACATTTAAATAAAAGAACTTTACAAGTCGCTTTTATTTTTCCCTAAATTAAATTCTTGTTTAGCAATCATTTAAAATTTACTTAATTCTATTATATGTCTGACACAACTTATAAATATTTCGATGTATTTAAGTACTCCTATAATACATATAGCCATATAGGGTTATTTGTTCTAGAATCGGGTAATATTGATTTTCAACTATTGAACGCGAATATAATATATTCCCAAATGAATATTAACCCTAGATTTTACATTAAAACATGTGTCATAATAAGAAAAGTCGATTCCGATAATTTCCTAAACAACCACTTAATCAACAAAATGAAAAAAAAATATAAAATATATTTTACAAAATAAAAATTACATGAAAAGGAAGTACAAAAAGTCATTTTACTTTAAAATTGGAATACATTATCAAATAATGGATATATATTGGTTTTAACCTGTTTTAAAATTTAAGATAAAATATGTTTTTTATTTCTATATCTTTGAACGAACTTGATTTTAATTTCTGTAGTTATTTAAAAAAATGATTAATTTAGTTTTAACATTTAAAAATATAAGTAAATTTAATCTTTGCACAATGATGAACAAAGATAAATAAGGATTAAATTCACCTATTTTTAAAATATAAGAATCAAACGAATCAATTTAAAATTACAGAAATTAAAAATTAAGTTTGACAGAAATTATATGAATAAAAACATATTTTATTCTAAGATTTAAGAAGATTCAGTTTTCCGTACTCTGACTAGTGAAACATCATATTGAATGGCTACAAAAAATAAGAAAACATCTAAGAATGGAAAAAAGTGTAAGTGGATAATGAAATAATGAATTGGTGCTTTTCTTTCTTTCTATTTTTATTATTTTGGGATGGTTGGTTGGTACTATTATTCTTTTGCAAACTCTTCTGTGCCTCCCATGTTATTCATGATGGAAACCTAGAAAGATTTCACGCCGTTACGTTACCTTTTGTGGATCCTAGCTAGCACGTGTCGCACCCATGTTATTCTAAACCAATTTACTTATATTTCTCGGCAAATTAGTATAAACATAATAAATTTAAATAAATATACTCAAGTTAGTATGAGTTAGAGTAAACAAGTTGAGGATATAAATATAATAGAATGCATAACTTTTATTTTTTATACATTGGAATTAAAGAGTGTATAATAGTAGACTGTATATCCTCTCCAATAGATTAGAGCATTATTTAGAGTAATAAAATTTTCATTAGTCAATCTTAGTTTTAAATCATACATCTAACAACATCAAATCCATTTTTAATAATATCCATAAACTTACCATTTTATTTATTTTATGTTCTCAAAAAGTGGATTTTAAAGAAAGTCTATACCTATGCAGTGCTGTATGATTTTACATTAATTTTGTTATGTAACTGCTTTGCTTTCAATTTTTCAGAGCAAGAAATATACATTAAAAAATGAGTTTGTTATGTAAGTGATTTGCATTGAGTTTTATAGTTGTTTTTCTCCTTTTTATTCTTTCAGTATTCAATGTAGCGCCATACTTTCTTTTATTTTGTTACAAAGATAATTTGTATATTTTATTAGGCAACATTCTGAAGAATTAAAAAAGGGTCACCCCATAATTTACCACACTTTAAATGAAGTTTTTTTTTTTTTGCCTCATAATTTAGTTTTTTCAAAGATACATATTTTCATAACATTATAAAAAATGTTAAAAAATACACTAAGCATAGAATAATACAATATTTAAACGAAATAGAAGAACAAAAGTGTGTAAAAATATAATAACAATATTCTAATAACATTATAACAAATAAACAAAGGTGTATACAACATTTAGGTTCAATATTTAAACGAAATATAATATTATAGATATTATAGAGAATAAATTTGATGTGGTTAGATGTATGGTTTAAAATTAGGATTGCCCGATAAAGATTTTACTATAAGTAGACAATGATAACTGATAACTATACGAATTATAATTCATTTGTTTCTGAAATTATTAAGATGGAATTTTATGTCAAATTATTCTTTTATCAACTTGGAAGGAAGCCACATTTACAATTTATGCACTAATTTAATTTAAATATACTTACAGTATAAAAAAAATTGTCATTCAATAATAAATCATTATATAATTACAAATTATTGACCTTTATATAATTATTTTAATAATATACATCTAGAATAGTTATCTACTAGCTAGAGAAAATTGGTACAGGTCCCACTACTACTGTTTTATTTTTTTATTTTAAAAATCGTGGTATTAAAATCGGGCTATAGTTTTAGTCAAAAAAGAAATCGGGCTAAGTTCCAAAATTAAAGCTGGGCTATACTTTACAGCCTTTTTGGTGAAATACTTTATCCTAACTAGTGACAAGAAACTAATTCATTGACATTCCCACATCTTGTTATGCTAAGTACACCCCCAAGTTTTTTATGATTTTTTGTACGGAATTACTTTTAATTATTATGAATATTATTTTCTAATACTAAAGTCAAATATAACATAGACCGACAGTACAAGTCCAGTCAGCATTTTCTAATACTGAAAAACTAAACTCAAGCTTATCAAAATGGTCAAGGTATTTTGATAATTTACACAAATTCTAGATAGGTGCACAAAAATTCTCAAAAACTAATTTTAATATTCTAGTTAATATTCTAAGTGAAAATAAAGCTTTTACAAAATTTCCAATTATATTTTGGCTAAAAAGTATATTCTAGTTAGTTTGTTGATATCAGGAGTATTTAGTAGTGATCCACATATTACTCAAAAATCATATTTGGATAGTACTTTATAATCTAAAGACAATAGTTTGATGTGTGAAAAAAACTATTTTTTTATTATGTTATTATTATTTTGGTCTCTAATTTTTTTTAAGTTAATTCTGGTTGATGTGGAAATCACAGGAAATACCACTTAGGAGAGAGATAAACATCAAGCATGACACAAATCACTTATCATTTAAGTAAGCATCTAGAGCAGCTCCAACAATTCTTAATGATTTTTTGTGGGTCCTCTAAGATGTGGTGCTTGAATTTAAGGTTCTCAATTTTACCACATAAATCACCTCCAACACAGAAGAACAATAAGAAATGATTTCTTCCATCGCCACATCAGATAAGCAACTCCAAAGATGCCAGCGCTGGAGATGGCCTAAGTAGATGACTAGATGAATATCGAAAACACAAAATGAGTTATTCAAAAGTTACTTCTGACATTACCACTTTTCCATGAAGCTCTTCTCTTATTTTAATTAGTACTTTCTAAAATGCTCATCCTTACAGACTTTTACTTCAACTAGAACTTGCCCTTAATTCACCAAACTTATTTATCTGGAGAGCTACAAACACATAAGTCCAGTCTAGAATATGATCCAGCAACCTAAAAAAATTGTGTCTCCATGCTCTATTGAGGAACACAGAACCCCAAAATTCCCACTTCCCATTACCCAACAACAAATCCAAGTCCCATTCCAAGATAGAGTATGACTTATTTTGAGACTGTTTTGCTCTTCTTTGAGGATGAACATTGACATAATTATAAAATTTGTTTTGGTGACTGGTTGATCATGATTTCGAATTCGAAAATAGTTTTTTTGCATATACAAGAGTATGACTGCATACAATATTCCCCCTTACCTACGTATAGCATGAAGCTTCCGGACAATATGATACTTAATTTTTTTTGTTTTTTTTTTCTCCTTGCTTTGCCTTGTCATAATTTTCTTCCTTAGACCAATTCTTTGTTAAGGGAAGTCCACAATGTTTGGGATTCCCAGCATAGCTCCATGCATCAAAACTCTGAAGCTGAGTCCCTAATGGGATTTGTCAAGTGAAATCATCGTATGGCAGGTTGAGTTAACTTAGGAAAGAAATTAAGATTAGAGATGGCCGCAGGAATTTCCCATTAGGTGTTGACATTACTATTTAACAGGATATTGTGATTACTATTTAATAAAATTGAAACCAACTTAGATTAAAAAGAAAAGAAAAAAATGTTAGCCTCATCATTTGCCTTTTTACGAATTAAATATTCCGTTTTCTAATAACAAAATGAAGAATGAAGAAAAAGACCAAGCATTGCTGCTTACCTAACTGTCCCCACGCAATAACTATTTGCGCTGCATATTCAGTAGAAAACTTGTGACAGATTACGACTTCAAAGAAAATCGTTAGTCACTGTGTGGGTGATATATATATTTATTGGTTCTTTGTGTACTTATTCCTTGATGGATTTTAATGATCAATCAATACAAGCAAAGACAGTAGTAGTAGTATTAATTAAATCAATTAATTATTGGCATTTGAAATTTAAAGTTGACTCGTTTATCACGAACATTGGAATAATACCTTTTATTTTAATGCTCCTAAAAAAACACTTTTATTTTAAGGATGTATAAAGATTTTTTACATCATCAATCAATAACAAAATGTTACGTCTTTGAAAAGTTTTAATTTTATCTTAAAATATCTCATATTATGATTAGTTGATAATGTACAAAGCTTTACACGAACAATATACAATAAATAAACTCTTATTTTAATTCGTAATACAGAAAATGCATGCAATTAAGGTGCGTGCATGTGTTTATGTTAATAAGAGTTCATAGATTTCATCAAATCTTTTCAATAGCAGAACTGGCAATTGGGTTACAGATTTTTTAATTTTTTATTGGCAGACAATATATAAATTTCACTGTTAAAAAATGTTTGAAATGATGATAAACCCCTTATATTCTTAGAACCAATTATAAATTGGTAAGTTTTACTATGACAAACTGTTGTGTTGCTTAAGGCCTTTTGCCAGGGTTCTAGCTAGAAACAGGTCTAGAAATTTCAAGTTTTCAACGTAAATTTAATTACAATTATGCTCATATATATATATATATATATATATATATATATATATAATACGATAGTTACATCAAGCACGATTGCTGCCCATGCTACTGAAGTATAAGCTAACTGGCTAATTATCTTCCACTTTTCCACTTTATATCCTTTTCAATAAATTTATTCTAAAACTTAAAGTTTGATGTTATATATACATGAATTTGTTAACTTATGTTAAAGTATTTTAATAATATACACCAAATTATTTGGACCAAATACTCAATTACTTCTTTTGTAATAATAAATTGATTTAGAAATAATATCATAATTTAATGTTTATATTTTTAAAATTTATTTATTTTTCTTTCCCTCTTTCTCATCTCCTTTGTCTCACATAATTTAACGTTTATATATTTGTTTAAATTAAAATTAAAAAATATTTAGGAATGAGAGAGAGAATGAGTAGGAGAAATAAATAAACGAGCTTTAAAACT
>PYAF01002131.1:2106198-2119609 GCA_007407185.1 Glycine tomentella
TATTTTAAAAAAAAAACAAGTTGATAGTGTATGTAGGCAAATTAATATTTTTTAAGGAAAATAAAATAATTTAAAAAATGAAAACAATTATCTTGATAATATAAATAATTAAAGTTTAGGAAGAGTGTATAAAAATTTAAAATTAGTTAGACTTGAAAAGTTTTTAAAACACATATGTAAATAATTATACAATAATAAAGTCACATATTTTGAACAAATAATATAAAATTAATTATTTTATTATCAAGTATAAGAACATCATTTTACTATAGGTTTATATAAATTATAAAAAGAATTATTCATAAGAAAATAGTGATTAATAAAAAAATGGAGAAAATGAAAAAAAAAATACTCCCATTATTAAGGGATTATAAAAACTAACTAATAAATGATTGTAATTCAAAGAGTTGGAACACATGAGTGAACACTATCTATTTAGTAGGAGAATTTATAATTGATTCTTACCATATGAAAACTTCCTTAAACTAATAATAATCACACATCACAAGTAAGATTAGTCTTCAAATCAATAAATTAGGATATACCCATGTTCTCATGAAAAAGAACTAGTAAATTACTGTTGGGTATGCATGGTTTAAGATAAGGTTCGAACTCCCATTATTAAACATAAATATACTTCTCCAGACACTTTCAAAATCTACTCAAGGATCAATAAATAGAGTACTTATCTATCAAATACTTACTTTCAGGGCTCATGTATGGGCGAGTTGACGATTAATTAATGCTCTAAATGATTGAACTATCATTAAGTTTCTAATAGATTTAATTAAAGGTGGTTTAGGAAGAGGACCGGTAAACTTACAAAGTCTTGTGGTTAATAGTATTGAAAGTGATACTTTACCATGTTCGCAGAAAGCGATGCATGCAACGAATGTTTGGAATTTTGGCACTGATAATACACATGCCAAAGGCCTAGTAGCTAGTATTAGTAGGACAGCATAGAGTTGTTACTTTCTTAATCTTATCAAAGATTTAAAATTGCAAGTTCTCCCATGATTCACGAAATACCTTTATTACGTTCTTTTGGTGTATTTTATAATATTGGATATTTAAATTCGGAGCAAAATAATGTTAATTATTTAATTTAATGATATAAAAATAAACTTAAGTCAAATTAATCTTGATTATTTAAATAAAACTAAATATTCAATCACACCGACACAATTTGTAAGACATCATTCCATTTTGTAATTAGTGATTATCGACTATTCACAATTTATCACAATAAATTAGGATATACCCACAATAAATTATCGACTATTCACAATTTATCACAATAAATTTCTTCAAGAGGCTAATTAAGATTACCGACTATTCACAATAAATAGAAATATTTGTCGTACATTTATATGATGACGTACGAGATGATGTAGCAGTCAACTTTCCTGTGGACATTTATTCAAATTCATAAGAATAATGATAGCGTCATAGCGAGGTATATTTTGAATGCATACAGCTTGAAGTGGATAACACAATTAATGTATTTTTAATATGCTAAATTCATCTTCTAGCCTTTTGAATCTAGATGTTTGTCACTATTTCAATTAATCAGTATGCATAATATTCTTTTCTTTCAGGAATCTTTAATTATCAATGCTAAGAACCTATCTTCTTATTATGTTCTATTGACTTAAATCACTTAATCACTGTACACTTCCGCAGTTACGTGCCAAGGGGGGGGAGGTCGTAGTAGCTTCAACAGAACATTCAACATCTACGTACTGGTTGCTTTCTGTTTCATTATTTTCTTTCGGATGTGGCTTTTGATAGTACATATTTGTGGGGGTAGAATATATAATACATAGGCTTAAGAAATTTTTATAAACGTCCATTGATCTTCACTTCTAAGGAATGTGAAATTTCATGAATACCCGAATAAACTCTCAGTCGAAGCTATAGATAAGGGGCAAGAGTTTATGGAAATTTCTTTTCCTCATATAGTTTCTGTGTAATCCTCTTATGGGCTTAGGCCCCCTTATATAAAATGTAATGTAAAAAAAGACGAATAAGTGCAAAAAACATTAATTTTTAAAAGTATTTTTGAAAGTTGTATTTAAATATTAATAGAACAATAATTTTAAAACTATAAGGATATTATAAACATTTCAGAGCCAGTTTATCGAAATTATGTAGCCATTTTTTAAAAGAAAAAATAGCATAACTTTTTTGAATAGAAAGAGTGGCTAAACAAGCCAACATATCATGTATTTAAATACTAATAGTCATAATAGTTTTAAAGTTATTCTTCTATGAGTCATATAGAACAATTATTTTAAAATTATAAGCTGTAAGGATATTATGGATATATTTGAGGATAAACTTCTCTAAAAACACTTTTAAAAGAAAAAAGTAAGAAAAAAATAAAATGAGTTTTTTTATAAGTTAAAATGAGTTTTTCATTAATTAATTTATAGATGTCATCTCATCTTTTAGAAAAATTATATTAGTAAACTTTTAAAAATTAGTTAATGGAAAACTTATTTTTTTCATATGTAAAAATTTATTTTATTTTTTTTCTTATGTTTTTCTTTTAGAAGTGTTTTCAGAAAAGTTTACCTAAACTTATCCTATATATAAAGATTTTAGAACCTCGTTTATTGAAATTATGTTGTGATTTTTTAAAGAAAAAATATCGTAACTTTATTGAATAAACTTTATTGAACAGAAAGAGTGCTAAAAAAAAGTCAACGTTAACATATCAGGTGTACTTGGGAGGAACTTCCTCAAACCTAAACATTTTGTGATTGTGAGTGGTAAAAGGAATTCCGAACTGCAACTAGGTGACAATGGCAGTATGTTATGATCTTACTCATATTACAATTAATTTTTATAATAATAACAATTTTTTAATCCTTTAAATGTTACAGTGCAAATCACATCAATTATAAATTGGTTTGAAATATGATTTAGTTAATTATTATAAATATTTTTATCCAAAATTTAAACCAGTCCAACCATGAACACCCTCCATGAATTGTTTTTTTCTTGAAGAAGCAAACACACATTTTATTAATTAATAAAATCAAGTAGTAGGCACCAGGAATACTAGACCTGATACAAAAGAACAGCCAAATAACTGTAATAAAAACAAAGTTCGAAAGATTATTTTTTACTGGATAAATTAAGTTTGAAATACATTAACAGAAAGATATGCAATTATAGTAATTTACTATAAAATCAATTAATTTGAAAGTGTTAAAATGCTTCATAGGCAAAGCCAGTTTTTAGATATATAAGTAGCTGGTTCAAACGTACACTCACACACACACAAGTGACACAATTAGCTAATCCTATACAATATTTATCTTATATAACAAGTTGGAACTATTTAACTATTATCTTTACCAGAAGCAATAATTATAAATGGACCAAAAAAGTTGGAAAATATTCAAAAAGAGTTATACAAGTAATAATGTTGAAATTAAGTTGTATGATTTCTCACCTACTATGGGCTAGATCTTTTATGACAGATATTGGTTTATAAACTCTTTTTTTTCTGATTTTTTAGAGAAAGAGAATTAATATATGATTTATTTGAAGTTGTAACAAGTACGATAATGATGTATAATTTTTACTACGTATTGGAATTGATAATATTCGAGATTAAATAAGATTATACACAAAAGATCCTTATTTGACTCTTTCTTTAGTCAATGAATTAAGATTTTTTTCTGAAAAACTTCATTTATTTTAGTGTGGATGACAAACAAACTTATATTTCTTAGTTTCTATAGAACTTGTTACAACCGTTGTTTCTATCTATTATTATTTAAAATAATCAAGTTATTAACGACGGAACAAAACCAAAAAATAACTCCTCACTTACAAAATTATTGAAGGCCCTTTAACATCAAACAATTTCATTAAATAAAGTATGATTGTATGTGTGAGAGTATATATTATACCAAAAATATCAATGAATCCTATTGTTGAAATTGTCCAATATATATACTCTTTTTTAACTTCTAGAGTCTATTTTTTAGTTCAACTCTTACTTTATTAATTGAAATCAAAAAATTAATAAATGTGTTCCCTCCAAAATGAGAATGAGCTAGAGTTATGAACTTATAATGGCCACACTCGATATCTCAAATATTGAAAAAATGTTTTGCTTAATGTACTTTAAATATTTGGGACAAAATCAATAAATATATATGTGTATATATGGAAGGTATCATATATGAAAATTAAAAGATTAAATCGAAACCATATAAATAAACATGTATGATCAAATTTTAATGCTATAATTATTTAAAATGTCGTTAATTTTTTTTTAAAATCATGTAACTATACCCCATATATATATAATGGACACAATATGCAGTCATTTTGGCCGGTTAGAAATAGTGATGATGGGTTGAGGATGCAAGAGCCATTAATTCAAAGTGGCACTTTTTGCTTCTTATATGTTTCGGCTGAATGGACAATACAAATTTGTTAAAGAGATGAGGATAAAGGCTTTAGAAAGTCAACTTAAATGGTGGAGTAGCATTTTTCTTATGCCAGGATAGAGAAGAAGCACATTAACGTTAAGTACACCTTTTTTATTTCTGCACATGGATGAGAGTGACGTGGCAGTGACGGCGGGGGAATTTAGTTAACTTTTCCCTATTCCACCTTCAATTGCGATTCATCTATGCACGTGCCTTATATAATATATGGACGGAACACTCGTATGGATTATAAAAAATGAACATAAATTTTAAATGACAACACTCTCCTTTTTCTCTTTCCTAGTATGTATAATATATATATATATATATAATATATATATAAATTAAATTTATCTTAATTGAGACTCCGTCAAACTCTGAATGTATTTTTACATTTAAATACCGATCTCAAGTAAATATCTCTTGTAAATATAGATTGGGATCAATGTTTTAAAAAAGATGGTGAAATTGATTAAGATATAAATCATAAAATTGGAGTAGGATAGATAAATGACGGAGTATTTTAGGATTTTTGTGTAATCTCAAAATTTACCTTAAGCTGAAAGAAAAATTTTATAGAACTGGTGTAAGATCAACAATGTTATATGGAGCGAAATACTGGTTAGCACATAGACAACATGAGGCAGAAATGAGGATGTTAAGGTGAATATGAGAATATACTAAGATGGATAAGATAAGAAATGAATATATTAGACGAAAGGTATCAGTGGTACAGGTATGTGAAAAAATGAGGCACTATAAATTGAGATGGTTTAAGCACGTTATGAAACGACTACTAGATGCTCCCATAAGAATAAGAGTGTGTTACCAACAGCTAGACATAAAGAGAGATAGAGGTTGACCTAGACTTAATTGGGAAAAGGTAGTTAAACAAGACCTAATGGAGTGAGATATAAATTGACTAATGGTATGTCTTAGGACGGAGTGGAGAAAAGCTATAAACTTGGTGAAAAGTTAACTCATTAGTAGTTTTATATTCTAGTTGTTCCCTTATTTTTGTTCTCTTCTCCTTCGTTTGTTTTTCTTCCTTTCACCCATTTTTCTCTCTTTTATCTTATTTTCACTTTTTTCTTCTTCTCTCCCTTTTCCTTTCTGTCTCATTTCTGATTTATCATTGAGTTCATCTACCATCGATCCCAATTAACTTGAGTTAAAGATGTTGTTGATGTTGAAAGAAAAAATACGATTATAAGAGATGATTTTATTAAAAATAATTAATTAATTTTTTGATAAAAATTAATAATTAATAAAATTAAATATTTTATATTAATATTATAATGATAAAAAATACTAACTGACATTAATTTTATTTAATGGAGATTCAAATCTTAATTCATATATATATATATATATAACTCTAACTCCAATAATATATAACTCTTTTTTGTTATACATAAAAAGTGAAGTGATAAGTTAACTTACCATTATCACCCTTCTACTTGATGATTCAATTTTCATTGACGACCTACACACTATAAGAAGTTGAAATGTCTGTCTTGTAGGGTCTGCTACGATTAACACCTTTTTTCAACAGCACGATTATAACGCCTTATTAACTAGATTGTAGACAAGTTTTGAGTATTTTGTAGAATTTTTTTAAAACAACTATTTTGTAGAAATGATTGACAATGATCAATAATGTTGGTTTCATGCTCGTTGGGATTAACATATTCCATTTATATCCTGTAGAGAGAGATAGAAAGAAAAAAAAGTGTGGAGTGAGTGTAAAAGAAAAAAAAATCAACACTCAAATGATTCAATCACAATAGATAAAGCTTTTCTTTTATACACATATTGTCTAAAATTGTAAATAAAAAAATGAAATTTGTATGAAACTGTTTACATGAATATGCTTCTTTTTTTTTTTTCTTTTTGAAGAAATTTGTGGGTGTTCTTGATCTTTATTATAGTATTATTCAATATAAATCTATTTATTATGTGAGTTGTGACGATTTAAATAATTTTAGTTATACTGTAACTGATGTGATACAAATTAATGATACACAGATAAACTTATAATAAATTCTAATAATATATTTAAAAAATTTCTGAACAATAATAATTTTAATAAATATAATAATATTTAATGATTAAGTAATTACAAAAATAATAAAATATTAGATATTTGTAATTTATTAATATTTATTTATTGATTTTGTTAATAAAATCCTTTGTCCTTATCATGCCATAGGATCTAAGAAGGGCCAGAAACCATTCCGCCACTAAAAGTCAATTGTCCCGCTAGATCTTTAAAATAAAAGGAACGTGGATTTGGAATCAAGATTCCTAACTTTTGTAACTGAAACTTTTATTTAAAAATCTGTATGGGATTTAATTAAATTTGATAACTAATCTATGATACCGTACTGTGTCTTCCAGTATCATAGATTGTTATTTTTTTTCCTCAGAAAAATTATATATTTGTAAAATAATCTTGTATCTATAAGTTATTTATCATAAATCCTAAATATAATTACATGATAAAAAATATTTCTTTATTACAAATTTTAATTATATGGACAAGATAAATCAATCACTGTAATGATATGATTCAAGTTAATCGTCATCCGCCACTACAAAGATGGGTTAAAATGTAAAAGATGGATCTACCAAAGGATACCCAGATAATGCAGGTTGTGGGGGGATTTTCAAAGATTTCAGAGCTTGCTTTTTGGGTTGTTTGGCTTCGTATTTTGGGTTTTCAGAAATCTTTTTTATGCATAAATAATGATGATGCTTCTAGCCATTGAGATTGTCAAGTGTCATGGTTGGCCAAAACTTTGGGTGGAGTGTGACTCTAGGCTAGTCTTGGAGGTGTTTAAAAACGTGAACTTGGTTCCTTGTACTATTAGAAGTAGTTGGCGCAATTGCATTCAAATCACTCGGTCTATACACTTCCAATAGAGGTGTTTTTACTATTATAAGTCCTTGGTCTCATCTTCCAGAAGGAGAACACCTACGTTGATACTTTAGTCTCACGAAAATTTTGACAATGATTTCTTTTGGTGGGACTCTTGTCCTATGATGTTACAGAGATCTTTTGTAAAAGATAGACAAACTCTTCGTAGTTTTAAGATTTACATAGAACATCTTTTATCTGCATGGATTTGATTTTGTCCCTCATGTCTCCGTCTGTTGTTTTGTTTCTTATTCATATATTCGCCGGATGATAAGGAGATGATGGTTGAAGTGGTGCCTACCTAGTTGGGATCATGACAACCATCTTAATCTCTTATCACCCTGCTTTTGATTTAAAAAAAATCAGTCCTTGTTTGTGGTGATGGAATGATTTAGCTTATGTGTGTTGAGGTATTGTATTTTGACATCTAAAACTAGTTAGTTTTTATCCATTTTAATAATGTAATAGAAATATTTTAAAAGAAGACATCTATCTTTTTAATTATTAATAATCATCAATTTAGTTATTGAAGTATCACTTTATCTCCTACTTAAGTCTTTAAAGTATTGAAAAATAATATTAAGTCTCCAAAACTTTGTCACATTCATCTTGTTAGCCTTTCTCATTAATCAAGCTAGCTGTTTTAGTGATAAGGTGAAGTATCACTTTAAGTCTATACTTATAAGTGTTAGGTTGGCATATTAAACATGTGTAGGACTCGATTTACATGTTAAATATGAGTAAGAGTGTAAGACTCGACCTTTTTGTATCTTATGTCTATCTATTTGATCTTTCTTCTCTCAAAACAAAATATTAAGATGGTCCCTCAAAAATTGAAGCATATGGCATGACATTAATTTAGTATCCTAATCTCGCACTATTTTGTTTGAGAGGAGATAAGACATTCCTGATAGAAATTTTTCTTTATGTGGATAATATTAATTAATAAGTTTTGTATTTTAAATGAATTGGGTTAATGGATATTCCAATTTTTATTATTTGGTTGGCCTATTGTGATCATGTTGAGTTGGGCTTATAGCATCTGTTGATATTGGGCCTAGTTGGGTAACAGTGTAGGCATTAGTGTTTGACTGGGCTTCTATGATGGGTGGACCATCTTTTCCTATTGTGATCATGTCTATCTATTTTGATATTCCAATATCTTGTTCCTTCATCTTCTCCATCTTTTCTTCGATTCAGTAGTGGTCCAATAAGGTACACACAATCACAACTCTGATTTATTATTATTTGGTATTCTATAATCATATGCATGATCCGTCATTTTAAGATTCATCATTTGGTATCAGAGCCTTGTGTATATGATTATAGAATCCATGTTGTTGATTGGAATCAAGAAATTGAGATTTTTTTTATTCAATTAAATTGAGAACCTTGGGGCATTTGTTCTACATATTGAAATTTTTCAATTAATATATGATATGTGTATTTTCGTGAATTATGAAGGTGAAATTTTTATTTCCAAATTTTAGGGTACATAAAAAAAAATTGTGCCTTGTTATTTATGTTGGGTGAGTTTTGCTTTTAGATTTATGATATTTTCTTTTTTGTTATCTCTTGGTGTTATTTTAGTGTATTCATATTTAACTCAACAAAATTATTATTTTAGTACCCAATTTTACTAATTATGGTTGACCATAAGTGAAATTTTTCTTGATTGGCAAATGCAATAATTTCAAGAAACACATGTTGGAATGTTTGATTCATGAGCTTTATTATTATTTTAATAATTATTATATGTTAATTATTATCTATAATTATTATATGTTAATTATTTGTCCAACTCGGATTTCTAATATATAATAATAAATTACATGAGGATAAATTTTATTGATAGGAACATGTAATTAAATATTATTTATCTACCCAAAGGGATGAATTGATTTTAATTACATGTGACAACTTGTTGGAATTATGTTGGAATTATGGAGATATATAATTTATAAAAATTATCTGCCCAAAGGGGATAAATTTTAGACAATTATATATGATTCTCTCCGTTATTAAATCTTCATGTGATCAATCTTGGTATGATGAAAAATAATTATATATTATATTCTCTCTCCAAAGGAGAGTTTATGATATTTAATTATTTTTGTTATTGCTCATGAATAATTTATCATGTTAGTTAACTTCGCTCTGAATATGCCTTGGTGCATTTTCCTTTTCGATAATTTTCACTTTATAATTATTGCTGATAATTATTTCAATTTTGTTTAGTTTCATGACAATGTTCATGATTTGAATTTTGATTCACTATTCTTATATGATGAATTGTTTTGGTTTCAACAAAATTATTTTGTAAATATGAAGTTTTAGTTTCAATGAATTTATTGACATTGTGGTGCAAGTTGCTTTTGTTTTTTGTGAAAATTTTAAGCTATTTTGAAATTTTCAATTTCCGTGAAATAATTATTAAAGTCTTGTGCGTTTATTGTTGCATGAATTTGGAGAACCAGAAATTGTGCCTAATATTGGTTTTATTAGTGAATTAATTTATGAATTCACTTTAATAATGGAATTACTGTCATTTATTATTATCTTTGCGCAGTTATGTTGTTCTCGAATTAATTGCTATTTCCTAATGTTTTATATGTGAGCTTAAAGTACTAAAGTCTTGCCCTTAGTTTCTGTGTTATTTCGTATTTGAATAAACTTGGTGAACTAATATGGATTTTGTAATTGGTATTGTTTATACCATGCTATATATGCAAGCCTTAATGCGGTATTGTGTTATTATATATATGAGTTTGTTTCATTGTTTTCACACTTACATGGACTAGTGTTCCGATATTTTGGATTGTTAGTGTGAATTATATATTCATATTTTGGTATTATTATTTATTGATTTTTGAAATCCATTAGGACTTTCAGTTATAATTTCACTTTTGGGTTTTAGTGAAACATTTGGTGTTGTGGAATCAATGAACTATTATTTTTCATTGGATTGAGTCTCTATTTTTTAACGTAGATTAAAACTTTTGATTGAGTCTCTATGTTTTAGAATGTTTTGGACCTTAGTATTATTCATGTACTATTTAAGTTTTGAAATTTCTGAAACTGGTACGGCTGTTGTTCCAATAGTTGATTTTTGGATTATTTCACTTTTGTGAAAGATTACTTGTCCATGATTTAATATCTTCCTTTTGGAATTTTGATTCACATTTGGTGCTATAAATTTTAGACTATTATATTTGATTTCTAAAAACACATGCATATTGGGAAGTGTTTCATGTTGTTAGAAACACATATTGTGAAGTGTTTCATGTTTTCCAAAAAAAAAAAAAAACATGTTGTTAAGTGTTTCATATTGGTGGGCATTGAGAATGTTGATATATTATTTTCAAAAGGGGATAAATTATTTTTAAATTACATGTGGAATTATGGAGAAATAAGTATAATTTAAAAGTTTATCTGCCCAAAGGGGATCGATTTTTATAATTATATGTAATTCTCTTTGTTGTTTAAATTTTCATGTGATAAAAAAAAAATTGTTGTATATTATATTCCCTGCCCAAAGGGGGGTTTATGATATATAAATTATTTTGTTGTTGCCCAAAATTTATTAGTCATGGAAATTTCTTTGTAAATTTGAAGAATGCTTTTGGTTATTTCATGCAATTTCTTGTCCAAAGGGGGTTGTTGTGTGTTTTAATTGGAAGCTTGTCTATAATAAAGTTATTGGAGGTGCATTGGTCTAGGTGATCTGTCTGCCCAAAGGGGATAGTTCTCTGAAGCCAGTGTATGCTCATTGATTTATCTGTCTAAGGCTTTGTCCTCGGTTAAACCTTGGTATATATGTGCATTTTGTCCAAAGGGGATATACTATTTTGCCGACCTTGTTGTAATGACTTGCTTTGTTAAAAGTTGTATTTTGCCTTATAGTTTATTTTGATGCATTTGTTTTACCTTAGTAATGAATCTTTTGTTAATTCCTTTGAATTAATTTAAATATATTTGACCAATTCATCTACATGAAAGTAAGTTGGAGTAACTATAATTTCTTAGTACTTTATGTAGATGACATTTTATTTTTCAATAAGGTTTTGATTCATTGAATGAAACAAGAGTCTTTCATCTAAAAAGCTTTGACAGGAAAGACTTATTGATAGCCTTTTTGTGTGTAAAACAAGAGTATTTTATATTCATGTAGTGAGCTTAATTAGTGGGAGTTATAGAGGCTTGTTTTTGAATGTTTTAGATTCTTTGGATTCCCTTGATCAGTGGGAGTTATATTCAGTTTGCTTTTCGAGTCACTTTTGTATGCAAACTGTTAATTATTTTGTGACTTTTGTTTGAATTTTATTGATGATCATCGTTATTGTTTTTCTCCTTTCGATTGAGAAATATATGTATGAAATAATATCTTTAAGCATGTCGTGAGCTTAAAGATAGCTGGATGTCACAAATTTTGAGATCTCATGTTGTATTGTGACATGTTGGTCTATATAACCTGAGCAATTTCATGTCGTTTGGAAATTGCGTTAATTCAATTTCATGTTGTTAAGAAATTGGATTGAAAAGACAATTTCATGTTGTTTAGAAATTGTGGTGATGTAATTTCATTTTGTTGAGAAATTGCATCAGAAAAAGTGTAATTTCATGTTGTTTGGAAATTGCATTAATGTAATTTCATGTTGTTGAGAAATTACATTGAGGACAGATAAGAATTAGTGTGCTACATGTTGATCACTTTTGACACTAATTCTTACTACACTACTAGGCTCAGATTCATGAAGATGTAATACTCATTGTATGTGAGTATGGAAGGTCACATGCTATGATATTTTCGGTATATTGATCGTCATGTTCCTATGATGGGTTTATGTTGGATTGAATCATTTTGAGATGTTGGAATTGGAATATTGTTTTTCAAAATTGTGGCCACGTAAGAAGAATTTTCAGTTATTAACCCGATAGAGTCGTTTTCAAAATAAAATGATTTTCAAAATAATATTAAATTAATTAATATAGCCCAAGTGGGAGAATGTTAGAAATTTTCCTTTATGTGGACAATATTAATTAATAAGTTTTGTATTTTAAATGAATTGGGTTAATGGATATTCCAATTTTTATTATTTGGTTGGCCTATTGTGATCATGTTGAGTTGGGCTTATAGCATCTGTTGGTATTGGGCCTAGTTGGGCAGTAGGCATTAGTGTTTGACTGGGCTTCTATGATGGGTGGACCCATCAGACACACTGTTGATTAGGTTTTTGCTAGGTCCCTTCTCTAGCCTATATATACTGGGGTTAAGTCCCAAGAGCCAGAACGCTCCCATCGCTGAAGGCTGTCAATATCTAAATAGGTAATAGAGAGGAAGACTCTGGCATCTTGTTCCTTCATCTTCTCCATCTTTTCTTCGATTCAGTAGTGGTCCAATAAGGTACACACAATCATAACTCTGATTTATTATTATTTGGTATTCTATAATCATATGTATGATCCGTCATTTTAAGATTCATTAATTGCTGCATTTCGTCCTCGTTCAAAACATTTCATCGTAAAGATTGAAGCATTTTGTCCTCTTAGAAGATAATCAAGATATATACCCAAAAGAAATTTTTAATGGTTGCTTGATTTCTTATGGTCCCTCCTTGTAAATAGGATAATTTTATGGTTGATTGTGATTTTGGAAACGGTCACATGAGTGGTCCATTTTATTTGTGGAAGTGGTCTTGTGGGTTTATTTTATTTTTTTTCTTACTGAAGTCTCGTGGGTTTTTGTTTGACAGGAGAGAAGACATTGTTGTATTGCTGAAAGGGAGTAATTTTTTTTTGTTATTAGCGTTTGAGGTGGAATTTAAATTTTTAAATTATTAATAATTTAGAAGTTCTAACACATGATATAATTTATATTTTTTTAAATTAAAGTCATAAAAAAATTATGACTTTCGTAACTTTAACTTTTTTTTCCCTTTTTTATCATTACGATTTTAAAGTAGTAATGGTTTTAACTACTTCGATTTTTTTTTAAATTTTAATTTATTTTAATTTTTTAAAATTTTTATACGATGCT
>PYAF01002131.1:2119709-2136995 GCA_007407185.1 Glycine tomentella
AAAAAAAACTTATAAAAAAGTTTAAAAAATGAAGTAAAAAAATAAAAAAATGAAATTAAAACGTAAAATAAATTAAAAGTCGTTAGAACCATTATGACTTTGAAGTTGTAATGATAAAAAAAATAAAAAAATACTAAAAAAAGTTATGAAGTTGCATGTTAAAAGAAAAATTATATTAAAGTCGTAAATTTTTTTATTACTCTAATTTAAAAAATTAAAAAATATATAAATTATAACATGTATTACGACTTTAAAATAAGAAATCGTAACACCTATTATAACTTATCACCTTTTAGTAAAAAATTTAAATTTCACCCTAAACTATGATAACAAAAAAAAATTGTCCCATTTCAATGATAAAGCCGCATTTTGTCCTAAAAACATTTCATCATAAAGATTGAAGCATTTTTTCCTCCTAGAAGATAATCAAGATATATACCCAAAAGAAATTTTTAATGGTTGCGTGATTTCTTATGGTCCCTCCTTGTAAATAGGTTAATTTTATGGTTGATTGTAATTTTGGAAACGGTCCCATGCGTGATCCATATTATTTGTGGAAGTGGTCTTGTGGGTTTATTTTATTTTTTTTCTTACTGAAGTCTCGTGGGTTTACTAACACCTTCGTCAATAGTTTGTAGGAGGAAAACGTATTATAAAGGTTCTTTACTTTTCTTTTTCTTCCATTGCAAAATATTAAAGAAAAAAATAAGGGTACGTACAATATGTTTTGGATTCCTCTATAGGGTTGATGCATTCCGTGGCCACCAAATCACTCCTAAAGTTTTGTTATGCCATTCCATTATTTGTCCTCTTTGTCACACCTATTTATGATTTGCAAACAACACAACTACGAGGAAGAAGTGAAAACTATATTATAAAGACCAAATTCACATGCAAGATATGGAACTAAACACCCTATAAGTAGGAGGATAAATGATACTTTCCAAATCCATGATTTACTCTGATGACTATATTATAAAATAATTTCACTTTTCACTCTTAAATGAAAAGAAAGTAGAAGTTACTACTTTCTTTCTCATTAATTAAATTTTGTGGTTTCTTTTATATTTAGTACCTTATTTTATTTTTATTTTTAAATACTATTATTTAAAGCAAGTTAATTCCAATTTAAATTTGAATCGAAGTTTAAATTTTGAGTTTTTTTATTGATCTTGGTATTAGTATGAAATAGTCATGTTAGAAGCGGTGATTAATTTTCGTTGAAAAACGTTAACATACAAAATGAGTATTCTCCTTTCAACACTTTTATTTCATACAAAAGTATCAACCAAGACACCAATCTTGTACCACTTGATTATAAGACACAACCACTATCACTTGTTGTTTGGTTAAATTTTTAATTTTTAATCTTAGCACACCATATCAATTCAAATTGATAAAGCATATACATTTTATAACTTAATTTAAATGATTTGTTTCATTTTTTAACATTATTTTTTATGTTTTTAATATGATTCCATCTAATAAAATGATTACCTAATTATTTTAAATTTTTTAAAATAAATTTTGACCTGGATTGATAATCAAAGTCCCACGAGTCTTGGTAGTCTGAGAATAATTTTTTTGTTCTATTTTAAAAAAAAACATTCATGTATATTTCATAAACATTCATTAAAATAGTATTTTTGAGATAAATCTAAAATGGATATTTCATAAACATTCACGTAATTTATTTTGTTAATTTGATTCGATTTCTTATGTCTATATTTATAACTTTATTTAATGTTACATTCATAATCTCATTACAAGTTTTTTTTTTTTTTTATAACAAACTTGGTATATTCTTCCTTCACATAATCATTCTCTAGGTTGAATAATTTCTTTCATCTCATGAACCTTTATTTTATTTTTATATATTTCATCTCATTACAATTTTTTTTTAACAAACTTGGTATAATCTAGTAATTTTTTAAAAAAATCTTTAATTTATTATTAATATCTTTAAATCTAAACAAAACTTAAAGATAAAATAATATCTTTTAAAATCTAAATCATATCCTGAAGATTTAAAATTAGAAATTTGAATTATTTTTTTCAACAAGAACATTCAAACCAGACGTTTAGTGAATATAAGAAAGAATAAGAAAAATAAAAGCTCGAGAAAGTAAATAGACACTCGTATGGAGATTTTAAGCAAGACTCATTCCTTTGGAACATAATAAATTAAACGACAAATTGCATTTGAACAACTTTCTAATAATCATACCTTAATTTCAATAATGACAAATGTTGATCATTGATTGATCAACACTTTCTTTAACACTTTCTTTAACTTGAAGGAAAAAATTAAGGTAAATAGTCATTTTTATCTTTAAATATGTAAAACGCACACAAATTCATTTTCAAAAGATAAAAATTCAAATTTTAATCCCGAAAGTAAAAAAAAATGCGACAAATTAATTTATCTGTTAACTTTGTTTGTTATAGTTAATAATAGAATATACTTGACACGTAAAGACGAAAATGTCACAAAATGATTGTAAATATTGTCGTTTTTAGTGGCTCTCCAAAAGTGAGTTATAGGGAGACTTTTTACTTGTTGGATTCATTTTTTTTCCTTGCATTATCTTCTTCCCGCACTCTCTTAATGCGCTTTCTCTTCTTTGCCTTTTCTTCTTCCCGCACTCTCACAACTCGCTCTCTTCGAGGAAGGACCACACATATTTTTCGATAATGACCACCATAGTGGCGATGTAGGAGGTTTGCATTTTTGCCATTGAAGATGAAGGTGCTTCCTTTTTTACGACCACCAACACTCTCTCTGTTACTACGACCCTTTTTTCAACGACGATTATCATAACCACAGTGTAGGAGGTTTGCGTTATGAGAATGCGGGAAGAAGAAAAGGCAAGGAAGAGAAAAGACATTATGAGAATACGTGGAGCGTCAATAAAAAAATTGTTTGTTGATAATCATTTTTGTAATATTTTTGTCTCTATGTGTCGCATAGAAGTTAACGGATAAATAAATTTATCGCAAAGTTTTTTACTTTAGAAACTAAAATTTAACTTTTCATCTTTCATGAATGAATCTATCAATGTCATCGTAAATTCTAAGACGAAAATTATTATTTAAGTAAAAATTATTAAACCTAAATTAACTAAAATATGAGTTTTTCCACGCCCGCCCGATCTGCATCAAAGTTGGCCTTTGGGCCCGCCTATAGATATCAAAGTACCAATTAACATTAATGTATGTACTTAAGAGTTTCAGTCTACCGATGAATTGATCTCTCTTTCCTTAGAATAAGATTTATTGTAAACGGATTTTAAAATCTTAAATCTTAAATTTATTTTCATATTACAAAGTGTGTACTAACTTTTGAAACATGATATGAATAATTTTTTAAAAATATGTAAGTCTCAGTTATTAGGAATTAAACTGTTTAATGCCTTACGAGCTTTTCTTTCCTGATTTTTTTTAACATTTTTAATATAGATTAAATTAAATTGAATTTATCCAATATAGATAATTTTAAAAATTTAGACTTAATTATCTTTTTAGTCCTTCATTTTATTTTATTTTTACTTTTTGTTTTTATAAAATTATTTTTGTTTTTAATATTTATAAATTATGTTTATTTTATTTTTCATCTTTATTATATTTTAGATGATGATTTTTAATGTTTGAAGTGCTATTTAAAGTGTTTTAATAACTAAATAAAAAAATATTTTACAAAAAACAAAAAATATTAAATTATGAGAACTAAAATATATTTAAACAAAAATTTTAAGATTATTTTATCTATTGAATTATAATTTACACCTCCTTAATTTGTTGACGTATAATGAGATATTTAATACTTTATGAGTTTTATTTTAATTTTTTTAGTTGTTTGATATTTTATCCAACACGTGTTGTCTCCGAAAAAATGAATAACTGATTCAATTCGACCACAAAAGATAAAGAGTGCATTTGGAAGAAATTATTGATAATTTATTCAGATTTATTTTATGACATAAACATTTGTATAAGTATTTAGACGAGTTTATAAAAATCATTTATGGATTGCTCAATTTTACCAAACTCAAATTCAAGAGAAATAAAGTTAACTTAATGTAAGATTAAATTTCCTAGATAACAATAAACAATAATAACATCCCTTACTGGCAATATCAATGATAATAATATTCGATTTATAAAATATTATTTACATTAATTATGGTGCAACTAATCTACAATGTGTCTTGTGAAGAATTTCAAAAGTTAAAAAAGAAAAAACGTAGGGATTTTAGATTGATGACTAAATAATTAACTGTCCTAGAAAAAAAATTCTAAATCAATTATTCGTTAAACTCTATCGATTATTTACTTGTGCTAATAAATTAATACTCAACAACAAGAATGGATTCTAAACTTTTTAGGTTGAAGCAACTCATTCCTGCTAATTGCTTGATCACTTTTTCATTAGCCAACTAATTAATTAGTACTATACAATAAAGAAAAATGACAATTTTGTTTATGGATTAGTAAGATTGCTCAGGGATGAGTAAGAACCACGAGGAGCCCTATCAAATGACCCTTTGACTGCTTTGAACACGTTACTACCTTGGCTCATAATTTAACCTAGCTATTGAAGAGTTGTAGGGATAAGACTGCCACAAACTCAGTTTCGTAGGCATGTTTGTAACTGTAACTGCCCTAGCTATGCTATATTTCCCCTCTATTGTATACCATTTATTTTTTTGTAACTTACATTTTTATATAGAAGAAAACCTCAATTCTTGTGATGATCTCTTTGAAGATCTTAGTTATTATGTTTTATCCTTCCACTTTTCTTTGTATCGAAATGTACAAATCACATGGCCAAGGCATAAAAATGGTCGCCATTTAGCCACCTGCTGACAATCCACTTGTCTTTAGTGTCTAATTTCTTATATAAATCTATACCTAACAAATTACTATGATTTTAATTATTTAATCATGGATTGTGAAGCTCTTGGCAAGTAGCATTAATTATTGATTGCTTATTAAGCGACCCCATTCGATGGTTTTTTACTTTACCGTTATAAATCACGTTTTTTTATCTTCACGAAAGTGAAACTTTCAGGAAATAAAGGAGAAAATTATTGTCGACAACTTATATAAAGTTAATTTTTAGTCTTGAAAGAGTCATCAGCATGATTCGGTGGATTTTATCATTTTCTAGTCTTCCAACACGAAATCCAACTTTCATTTAAATATCAAGTAAATTATTTTCAGATAATGAAAGTGGATAATTATAATATGCATGGAAGGAACAATTGCCTATTGTAAACAAAACAATGTAGTAGAAATGAACAAGAAATCATACTAATTTTAATATTCTGAGAAGTGGTGAATTGGTGTTTCCCCCCTTGGTGAATGAGAAATGCTATTTTTGTAAAACGGAAGGGATTTTTGCAAAGAGTAAATTTTATCTCACCTTACTTAACAACCTTACTTTAGACATTAAATTTCATTAATTTAATCATTAGTTTGAGAGTTTTAATAAATGAACTCAATGTTCAAAATTTCATATAATTTAAAATTAGTTTATACTTCTTCAAACTTTACTATAAATATCAATGATAAGATTATATATTTCCAATTATTCAATTTATTGTATCTCTTGATTTAATGATTAAATTTATAAATTCGTATTCTAACAAAGTTTATTAATTAAAGAGAGTGCCTAAGACTTACTCATGAGTTCCTTCTCTTTATTAAATTCGTCATTTTGCAGATTATCATATTTAAATGCCGTTCCCAGGCTCTCTTGATCTCTATTAATTAACAGACATATGCTCATGGGATAAATTATTTCCAGCCTTGTTTAAATGTATTTATTTTGTCTAAGAATATACGCTTGCCTTGTTCGACGGCATTTTTTTTTATGGAATTTTATTATATATTTTTTAATATGATTCTAATTTTCAATTAGGTTCTAGTATTAAGGTTAGTTTTTTAGTGAGTGTTTATTCATAAGCAAGAACTTTCCATTGTGGGAAACAGAAACACCTTCATCGCTGAAATCATTAATTCTTTGCGTGTATGTTAAAGCCTCTCTTGTATTCTCTATTATGCTTAGATAATACATACCTATGTAATTTTTCAAGTATTTTCAGTACAAATTAATTAATTGGAGTGTTTGGTTCACACAAGAAAAGTGGTTTCTAAAAGTTTTGTTTGATTGTTTCACACTAAAATTAATAAAACTTAACTAGAATACCTGTTTAATTTTGTTATTATACCATCCAACAATAAATTATAATATATGATAAGTTTATTAAATTTTATAAATTATTGAATAAAACAGATACCTAGCTACGGATTCATCTTAAGCATTACAGGGACAATTGTCCCCACTAAGATATTTTTTTTACTTAAATATATTTGATAAGAAAATTACTCCCATAAAAAAATAAATTTTACCAACATGATACGAAATTGTTTTTATAAATAAATATAAAAAATTATAAGAGATAAAAAGATAATAAATTTATATTAATTTTATCGCTTTATCTTTTAAACAAACAAATGACACAAACACACACATTTGATCCAATGTAATTTCTAGAAGTTTAAATAATTTAAACTCTAATACCATAAGATTATATATTTTGTAAAAAAATTTAAAATTTATACTTTTTTCTTTGAAAATATAATAAACTTGTATTTTTTATCCCCACTAAAAAATATTTCTGGATCTGTCCCTGTTATTCCATACTTAAATAAAAAGTCATTGTATTGAATTCAGATTAATTAAATAATTAAAAAAGAAGAAGAAAAAAGATTGTGAATTCATTTCTTATGTTAACAAAAATTAATAAATTAATAAATAATATTTTTGGATTTAAAAAAAGAAAAAAAGTAGACAAACTAATCAAACTCCAACGTAAGCTTTAATGAACAAATCATATACTTTACCAGATCAATTCATTCCAAGAAAAACAAACCATGTCTATTTGCATATAAAATTCAAGGTTCCCATATGTAAAATTTAAAAAATGTTTTGGAAAATTGAAACACAAAAATCGAAATATAGAAAAAAGGGAAGTAATTGAACATAGGTGAGAGTGTGATAAAGAGACAGAACACAGAAGGCACTGGTAGGGGCATGGGGGAATCCCAAACAACAACATGAAGAACACTCCAAGTTGCCTCCAATACTTCAGTTCGTTGTGTGCATGTGGTGGTCCTCCAACTCCATCCACATCGTCACATGATGGAAAACGAGGAACCGATTTTTCTGGGATTACTATGCAACACTAACCACATATTAGCTAGTTCGCAAATTATTTATCATTTTAAGGTATAAAACTTGTGATTCCTTCATAGATAACTACTACCATACTTGTACAAAAGCACATCTTTCTATTGTTTTGCTATGGACCAATAAAATATCATAATTGACCATATCGATGAGAATGACAACAAAATTGAAATAGATGAGGTCTTATTATTTATCATTAGATTTTAAAAGAAAGAATGATGAATATTAAAAATAACTCTAAGCATTATTAGCTATAACAGTAACTATTGATGTTTTATTTACTATACAGTATCATTACAATCACCATTTATCAACATCATCATTGGTGATCACAACAATGATAATGATGATGATAATTATGCTGGTGATAGGAAAAAGAAAAAATAACATGACACAAGATATATGCATGTTATTATTGATTGTTAGATTTTAAAAGAATAAAGGATGAAAATTTAGATTTGAAAGTAACTCTATTTCCTTTTTTTACTGCAAAATTAATATTTTTATCTTGTTTCTAAAATAAGTACAATAAACATTGTAAAAATCTCATAATATAGATAACAAATACCAATATTATAATAGTAAAATTGGTTTGAATTTAATTAATATTATTAGTTATACGAAGCTTAAAATCCAATTAAAAATGAAAAATCCTTGCAAAATTTAATTAATTTTATCTTTTTTTATCCTATAAATATTTATAGAAAATATTATGCAAGTATGGGCTTAGGTGTTAAACTTCACACTTACACTATTTGATAACTTTTTCTAGAACATGAAACTAACTAATCCAATCGTTAAACTAAAAGCTTCTTTAATAAAATAAATTAAGTTTGTAAGATATCATGCAAATAAAAAAATTAAGCAATACTTCATCACATTACTTTATTTTGACAAATAATATTCTATTTGAAATATAAGAAAATGTCCATTACCACTTTACCAGATAAAATATAAAATAATATCCAAATTGTGTGAAATTTAATATGTATACAAGTGTGAGAGGGTTTATTTTCATTTGATTTTATTAAAATTTAAAACAAAAATAACAAAAGTCTTATTCTGAAATACATTAAAATTCTAAAATCCCAATTAATATATATATATATATATTATCTAGTTTAAGATAATTACAATAAACACAGACTACACAGTCAACCAAAGTATCAGAATTTTGATAATAATACCATATTATTATTGTAATTTTGGTTTGAATTAATTAATTTTATTAGTTATAGGAAGCTTAAAATTCAATTAAAGTTGCCAAATCCTTGCAAACAACGAGTTTAAGAAGAAGAAAAAACTTACGTCCTCCTAATTATTGAATAAAAAAATGTTAAATATAATCCTTTTTCCTTTATCTATTATTATTATTTTTTGCATTATTATCATCAATAATGAATGCTCATGATTTCTTCACCTAACATTTTTTTTATGGTAAAGACTCGTTTAAAATCTGAGTCACATAGTAAACAATTAAACACTAATCTGTAAGTGATCATTCATAAATGAATGTAGTCAAAAGTTTAATAATTCTTTTTAATCATTCCAAGATATACATGATACAAAATTTAAAATTAAACCACATAAATTAAAAAATGTACTAAAATTAACAAAATATGATTAAGAAGAAGACTTCATTAAAAATTACTAGCTAAGTTCTATGATAGATATTAGTGATTAACAAAGTTGATAAATACTCCACATAATAACATGATGATAACAAAAAAAATTTACTCATGATTTTTACACTTGAGATTTTTGTTTATTGTTAAGACACATACATTCTCGTAAACAAAATAAACACTAATATAAAATGGTCATTGGTCAATGATTGTCATGGATTCATTTAGGCTTTCAATTTGGCATTCAATGAATTCTCTCTTACTGGATTGACTCATTTTTTGAGATAAAGTGATATTGTCTTTAGTTATAACTTCATACACAAACTAAAAATCACATCTAAATTTTAATTAAGATTTTCAAGTGTCCAACCATTCATGCCAATATTTTTAAATTATCATTTATTCATTTGAATTCACTCAACATTCTTCATTTATATATTCAATCAACAATTCAGATTATTAAGTGAATTCATTAAATACTTCATTTCAGATCATTAATAAGTAAATTCATTGAATTCTAATGCCTAATAGTTCATTTTAGAATGCAAAAGTTTAATATATATATATATATATATATATATGTCTTTCTTAAATATATATGATAAATAAATTTAAAATTATAATACACAAATTAAGAAATGTATTAAAACAAACATTTATCAATATTATTTTAAATTTCTTCTTATTTGCTATCCCTTTCATGAACTAACCTCCAACATTCATGTCATTCAGATCTTCAAGAAAATAAGATTCATGTCATTCATTATTTTCCTCAGCTTTAAGATAAACCAATATGAAAAAAGTTTAATCAAAAACCAGAATATATTCATTGAAAATAATAAACACATTATCTCAAACTTTTAGAAACTCCTACAAGTGGCAAAAAAAAATTGTTTTTGAAACGGACTGGTAAGGAAGTGTAGGCAGGCTTTCTAAATTAAGATTTGAATTGTTTGTGATGAACATTGAACAATGAATAATACAGTAACCGACTAGTACTATGTTGTAATTCCGTCCAGAAACCATGGGCAAATTGGTGGGATGATAAATGTTTTGTGGCAGACACAAACTGAAATGGATGCTGCCTATAAATTGCAACCCCCGAGGTGAATCCTGACCTCATCATCACACTCAACTCAACTGAACCCAACCATTACCTCTTCACTCTCTCTCTCTCTCTCTTCTCATACTAAACATAAACATCACACATTGCTACGTTCTCTCACACCAATATTCTCATCCTAGGTAGAAATATTCATATTCATTTTCTAGTATTTTCTTGTCTACAATCTTATTCTTATCTCTAAGTTTTCAACCTATGGTTTCATGCAAATTATTCAAATTCTAGACCAATAGAGAATAGACCTACCCTATAGTTGATTTGTCCATATTTTTAAAAATTTTTTTTCACTTTTACTTTTCTTTTCTGTTACTTCCACGGGCTTCTGGGGTATTTAACAGGACATGTTTGTGGAAGTCCCAGAAAACCATATGAGGTTTTGATTATTTTCTTTTTTATATTTTGAACCAAACATGACATGCTTTTGTTGACTTTTATATTTTGATTTCTTTGTTTTTTTATATTCCATTAAAATATTGCACTTGTGATTGGTGAGAGCTTTATGATATGGCTTTAGTTCTGGTTCCCAGAGTTGTCTTCTGGTTCAGTGATCTCTCTCTCTCTCTACAACCCAATTCAGTTAGTTTCTCCTCTGCAAAGGGTATTTCAAAAACTACTAATCTTTACGGCACACCACTTTTTGTTATGTCCTTTTACCCTTCTAGGACTACTTTTTGGTTCCCTTTGACTTTTTTTTTTCACTTTTTTTCTTTTTTGTGTTCTTACAGTTTTGTGGTAACTTAAAGTTACATCCTTTTATTGAATTTTCTTTCTTATCTTCTCGATATTTCTCTCAGCTTTATTTCTCTGCTTCACAATTTTTTCAATTTTCGTATTGGTGCTTGGAACAGATCTTCTTTGGAATAGTTTAGTTGACTTGAATAAACCAAGGAAAAGCCAAAGATCAAAGCTCATAATTTTTTTCTCTCTCTCTCTCTGATTTCTATTCCTGGCTTTATTGTTTCTGTTTTCTGGCTTTCATCACATGCTAATTTGGTTCCTTTCTTTCATTTTCTACATCGTTTTTGTCTGGTTTTAACGTTTCCCTTTTGTTTTTGGCCTTTCTAATGGTTCAGAGTACCCTTTGAATGTGCATTTGTCCTGTTTCTGACATTTAACTTTTGGTATTTATTCATCTGGGTCCTATTGCCACCAAAACAAAGGAGGGAAGATCACAACACCAGAAAAAAATGCTAATTATGATATTAAGTCAAACAAATATATATAAAAAAAAAACCTTAATTGAACGGTGCAGTTTTGGCTTTATCCATATTTTGCTTCTGTAATGCAATATAGCCTTATTCATGCTATTTGGCTTTTTCAGAATTGTTTCTTTATGTTAATCGATCATTCCCCCCCTTTTTCTTTGCTGTTTAGGATTAACATTTATGGAGGTTACAGGGAAATAATAATGATTTATAACTCAATTCTTATTACTCCTCTATATATAATTGAGTACTTTTTTTTTCTTCTTTTTTTAAGGACTCGTGAAGATGTTGGAGAAAGTTGAAGAATTTAACACAGAGAGGGTGATGGAGGAATTTGAGAGGTTGACAAAGGATGCTGAGAGGATTCAAAAGGAAACCCTGAAGAGGATTTTGGAAGATAATGCTTCTGCTGAGTACTTGCTGAATTTGGGGTTGAATGGGAGGACTGATCCTGAGAGTTTCAAGGCCTTTGTTCCACTTGTTACTCACAAAGATTTGGAGCCTTATATCAATAGAATACTTGATGGTAATTTTTCTTCTGTTCTCACTAGCAAACCGATCACAACCATGTCTTTGAGGTCAGTCAGACACACCCAGACTACTTGACTCATGTTTTTTGTTTCATTTAAGATGTTGAATTTGCAATTCAGATTCTGAAAAGGGTTAAAAAAAAATTGCATTCTTGCAGTTCTGGCACTACTCAGGGAAAGCCAAAATATATACCGTGGAATGATGAACTGTTTGCCACCACATTGCAGATATACCACACCTCTTTTGCCTTCAGAAATAGGTATTTGTAATTCAAATTCACAGTTTTTTTTTTCCAACAAATGTTAATTATTAATTATTGCTAACAAGAGAGATTGAACCCGCGTCTTTTCCATCCTTCCCTTCTATCTTAGCCACCCAATCGATTTTATATATCCTAATTCAAATTCACAGTGATTTTGCATTTTTGAAGCTAGTTGTAATTGGCAAACTGACACAAATTTCCATTATTATGTAGGGAATTTCCCATAAACAACGGCAAGGCCTTGGGCTTTATCTACAGCAGCAAGCAGTTCAAAACCAAAGGGGGTGTGCTAGCAGGAACTGCCACAACCAATGTGTTCCGACACCCAGGTTGCCGGCATGCGATGAAGGCGACTCAGTCCCCATTTTGCAGCCCTGATGAAGTCATATTTGGTCCTGATTTTCACCAATCCTTGTATTGCCACCTCTTGTGTGGCCTTATCTTCAGGGAAGAAGTTCAGTTGGTGTCTTCCACATTTGCACACAGCATTGTCTATGCTTTCAGGACCTTTGAGCAAGTTTGGGAGGAGCTTTGTGTCGATATCAAGGAAGGTGTCCTTAACAGCAAGGTCACAGTGCCCTCCATTAGGGCAGCAATGTCTAAGCTCCTAAAACCTGACCCTGAACTAGCCAATTTGATCCACAACAAGTGCATGGGGCTTAGCAACTGGTATGGCCTAATACCAGAGCTTTTCCCCAATGTTAAGTATGTTCATGGCATCATGACTGGGTCCATGGAACCTTATTTGAAAAAATTGAGGCATTATGGTGGAGAGTTGCCTTTGTTGACTTCTGACTATGGATCTTCTGAAGGGTGGATAGGAACAAATGTGAAACCAACAGTGCCACCTGAATTGGCCACCTACACTGTGCTTCCTCAAATTGGCTACTTTGAATTTATCCCTCTGAGAGAGCTAGAAGGAACTAAGGGAGATTCTAGTTTCCTTTGTATGGAACCTAAGCCTGTGGGGCTCACTGAGGTGAAAATTGGTGAAGAATATGAGATTGTCATCACCAACCCAGCAGGTATTCAACTCATAAGTCTTACCTAGATGTTTTTTTCTATGAACATTAATGAATCAGGACTAAGAATCAATTAATCACCATGACCATTTCACAAACGACCCTTCCTTCTTTTTGTATCAATTGGAAACTTTGATATTGACATAGTGTTTTTTAGAAACTCATTAATTATCACTTGACAAATTAATGTTTTTCTAGTTTTCATTTTTTTATTTTTTATTTTCCTTCAGGAAGGGAGAGGGGTTAAGTTAAGTGGTTAACTTTTCTTTTTATGCTTGGTGACATGACCTGAATGGGACCATCTTTAAGGAGCAAAAACTAGTGATTTCCAAAGGAACATAGTACCGACCTACCTAATCATATTAAATGTACCATTCCTAGACAGGTCTATTCTTAGCTGCCGGCAACAAATTTTGGATTTACTAGCCCTTGTTTCGTGCAACTCACTGAACCTGGACTTATCTGCATGTCGTTTTTTCATTTTTACATGCAATGAGTTAGCTAACTTAGGGTGAGGGTTGTCCCCCACTGGATCTAGGATAGGTTTTAATATTATAGAATGTGGGTTTGGACCTAACTTAACCCCAAAAGTTAGTTCATAGGATGAGAGTTGTTTCTCACTTATATACTCTATCTTAACACTATTTCTAACCGATGTGAAACTCGAATTTTTTCCAATATTCTCTTCTTTTTCTTTTAAACCTAAAGAGTTTTATGTTTATCACAATAAAACCATGTTTTTTTTTCCTACTAAATAGAATTGACACAAAAACTATAATTTATAATTTTCGATTGTAATATCATTTTTAGTTTTTCTCAGTTTCCTTCTTCCTCTACTATTTGACCTGTTGTCCATCTACATTGAGTAGAATTGCATATGCCATCATATAATGTTACTAATGTTCTTCAGAGGAAACATTCTCATATGATTTGTAAGCATGTCAATTTCTTGTCTCGTGATACTTTCTCGTCTATATTCATGTTATAAATCTTCTTCACAGCAAAATTTTGAAAGTACTTTACCCAAGTCTTAATAGCTGAAGCTGGTAGTACAATGCACACAATATTTTGCACAGTAGCATAAATTTAGATACAATACTAATATTATATGATACATAACAAAATTCTAAGAGTCTTCCTAGTCTATACTAATCATTAATCTTATAAATTGGCCTAATTTGCAGGCTTGTACCGGTACCAGCTTGGTGATGTGGTCAAGGTTATGGGGTTCCATAATTCAGCTCCAGAAATCAAGTTTGTTCGCCGTAGCAACCTTCTTCTTACCATCAACATAGACAAGAACACAGAGAAAGATCTGCAGTTGGCTGTGGAAGCAGCATCACAGTTGTTGGCAGAGGAGAAATTGGAAGTTGTTGACTACACTAGCCACACAGATTTGTCCAAGGAGCCAGGACACTATGTCATCTTCTGGGAAATAAGTGGTGAAGCAAGTGAAGAAGTGCTTGGTGGATGCTGCAACTGTTTGGACAAGTCTTTTGTTGATGCCGGTTACACCAGCTCACGCAAAGTCAACTGCATCGGGGCCCTCGAGCTCCGAGTTGTCCGTAGAGGAACATTCCAGAAGATACTTGAGCACTCCCTTGCACTAGGAGCTGCTGTGAGCCAGTTCAAGACACCAAGATGTGTAGGCCATACAAACCCCAAAGTTTTGCAAATATTGAATGAAAATGTTATCAATAGCTATCTCAGCACTGCCTTCAATTGAATAAAGTTTAGGAAGAATAGCTATCTCTCTCTCTCTCTCTCTATAGTTTTCCTTAATTTCTCAATTGAATAAAAAGTTTGCTTTGCTTTTCTACTTTTCTTCCCATGCTTAATTCTTTATGCTCTGCCTGACACAGTCCAAGCACACCTCTGTCACCTTTATTATCACCTCCTCTTGCACCCTTTGACAATATAATAAGCAATGGTTGACCATAATGGATTGAAATCCACATGTTCGGTTGGAACTGAAATCTGGAGTGTTTTAATATATAATGTTGGAGCTAAAGGCCATTGTTGTCGGGAATAAAGGTCGATCATATGAATATGTACCCTATGTGCAAAACATAGACAAAAAAAAGGGTAGGAAATTATTCAAATTAAAAATGGTTTAGTAAGCTGCATATGACACCGGTTAAACTCATCACATTAGAACAAATTTGACATAAGTTATGGAATTCAACTTTTTTTTTTTTTAAATGGTTCTAGTTTTTCATAAAGTATTTTGGACATGAGAAATTAAAATTGTTTATGGTTTAATAGCACCTACACCAAAATTTCAAATCCTTGACATAGGATGTGGATACTTTATTTTACTTCCCATTATAATTATTAATCATAATCCCCGAATTTTGTATGTTTGATGGTGATCTTCCAAATTATCCTGTAAGACCTATGTTGGAATTTTGGTATATTCATGTATCATACATTTCCTCTCTGAAGAATATGCTTATTGCCTTGGAATTTCCCCCCTTAAATATGGCTAATTTTAAAAGGATTAAAAGAAAATATTATTTTATGTGCAAATGCGCTTTCCAACTCTTTTATCCTAACCAAAGATTGGAGGATAAATAGTGGAGGGTCAAAAGTGCTTGCTGAGACAAAGTATAGAATATTTTCTCACTCATTGGTGGACTTTAGTTGTCACTTGACACTAATAAGATTAGTAATACACCAATCAGGATCCCCCACGGTAACACGTGGCGATTGATTAAAACTAAGGACAAATAAGCTTTCTCCATCATATCGTCACTGTACCTTTCACGTGACTAGGACTTCTTTAATGTGATTAGAAGAGAAAAAAGTGTATGAATCCAGTGCCAAAAAGCAATTGGGTGGATCTCACAATGAAGGAAGGAAGATAGTAGTGCGTTTTGTTCAGTTGTGGTTGTCTTTCTAAGTGTATGAATATGAAATCATAAAAAATTGCCACGGCAAGGTTCAGAGAATAGTTGAATTCATCAAGATCCATTGTAATATATATATATATATATATATATATATATATAATATTATGTAGATTTAATTAATTATTCGATTCTTGTATATGTGCCAACTTTTTTAATTTAGTTTCTATATCTAAAAATATATTTAGATATATAACAGTAACTTTTTTTAGTTCATGTTATTAGTTTTCTGGCAAAAACCCGTTATAAAATAAAAACATAAGAACTAAAGCATAAAAAATGTTTATATAAAATTAAAATAAAACAAAAAAATCTTAGGTATAAGAATTAAAATGAAAAATTAAGTTGATGCAATAATAAATTGTAAATAATTATTTAAACTTTACATTTTCAACATATTGATTTCACCACTCATACATGTGACCTTCTCCTGATCCTAGTCACTGAAGAAAGGAACTTCTAATCATTACGCCAATTCACCAAAGCTTTCCTTTACAAACAAAAAAAAAATCAATTTAATAAGAATAACTCAATTAATAATACATGTTGAATTTATAAGAAAAAAATTAAATTTGATTATCATATAATATATTTTAAAGAAAAAGATGATGAAATTTAAATATAATTAAATTTTTGCATTGATGATCAGTAAGAAAAAATGTTTTCATAATTTCTAAAATGAAATGAAAGGATTTGGATCTTCTGCCACTTGGGTGCAGTTGTTATTTGTTAATATACTAACAATTTTTTAAAGTTTAAGTTTTTATTTTAGTTTTTAATTTACCTGGCAAAGATCATTATTTAAAATAAATATATGAGATAGTGACCCATGTTGTGTATAGGGGCCAAGGCAAAAAGTTTACAATCCCCCGTTAAACTTTATGTTAATTAGATGAACATTATAAACAATCTGGATGGTGTGCTCCAGATATTATTCTATGTACTTTCTAGCAACTTCATCTTCTTTGCTTTGGGAGATTGGATTGGGTTATTATGTTTGGACATATGATAAAATTAGTTAAAAAACTAGTTTATAGTTGGAAGTTGTAAGTTAGTAGTTGAAAGTTAAAAATTTAACTTATAAAATTAGAAGTATTTGGTAAAATGAATGATTAAAGTAACTAAAAAGTGTAAAATAACATAAATAAACATATTTATATTCTATTATTTTGTGTTACATTTTTTTCATGTTATGTATTTTATTATTAATCTTATATTATTTTTTAAAATATTTTTAATTAAATTTAAAATAATATAAAAAATACACTAATGTAGACATTATATGTTATTATGTTAATTAGTATAAGAGTTAAAATAAAATTATCTAATATAAAATTATTTAAAAAATAATAAA
>PYAF01002131.1:2137095-2150805 GCA_007407185.1 Glycine tomentella
TGCCGAAATAATAAATAAAATAAAACAAGTGATACAATAGTTAAAATAAATATTGTAGCATAAAAACATATAAGTATAATAACAAAAAAATAAGCATATAATCTATCATTATCAATGTCTTGATTTATAATGCTAAATTAATAAAATAAATAGTATAATATAAAAATATTCAAAACATAATATAAAAATAAAATAATTAACTCCTATGTTTCTTTTTTTATTGTTTTTCTTTTTTACTTATTCATAATGGAAATTTCACAATTGAAATATTGTATAGAGAATCTATTAAAGCATTATATGAGGAGTGAAAAAATAAATTAAAAATACTATTATTTGGATTAAAAAAGGTTAGTGTACATCTTGTAAAACAAAATAAGTAGGTTTACACGTTGGAGGAAAAAAAGGAGGTGGCAAACATATGAATGAGTAAAAAAAAGAAAAACAATTAAATTTTGATTTATTCAAAAAGGGTAAGCACGAAATTTGATAAATTTGTTTATATTAAGAATAAAAAAAGAAAAAAAAATATATATATATATATATATAAAGTTAGAAGTTAACATTTAAAAAAATGATACTTCAAATAACGTTTTAGAAAATACTAAAAATTATTGAGAAATTATTAAAAAAGCTATCTTATCAAACAATCAAATAAATTTTTAACTTTTTAGCTAGTAAAAGAAGAAAGAAGCTAACTGATATGTCTTGTCAAATATAATCTAAGAATATGTTTAAATATTTTAGTTAATTTTTAACTTTTTTTATCATACGAAAAATTTATTTGATTATTCAGTATACACGCTTTTTTAGTAGCTTCCTATTATCATTTAACGTTTTTTTAAAACGCTACTTGAAAGTGTCATTTTTTAAAAATCTAACTTCTAACTTTTTTATTTTTTTTATCTTTATCCTCAATATATTTATCCAATTGCCTAGTTATCCTTTTAAATAAATCATGATTATTATTTTTTGTTATTTTAAACTTTTCAGTTACTTCAACAACTAATTTTATAGAGCACTTATAATTTAATAAGTTATTTTTTCAGCTTTTATTTTTAACTAGCTTTTCAGCTTTTAGTTAATTTTTTAACTATTTTTTAAATTAATTTTGCTTTAACATAATCTAATGCAACCAGGAGGAAAATACAAAAGCAACGCTTTGATGAGATTCTTGGTATAATATTATGTGTCATTTCCAATTCCAAGTTAAAGAGTAGGACAAAAAATAAAAGGAGAAAAAAACATTGCATATGCTAAAACATGATAACAAAATCTACTAGTTTCACAAGTCATGATGTAAGTATAACATATTCTCGTGTACTTACTCTCATTTGCTATTTTTAACCTTGCAATTTTTGAATTAATAATCATTTGGCCTAATAAATCTGATAATAAAAATAAAAAATACTAAAAACAATAAGTGAGAGTGCAAGTCAAAATTGTTACAAGCAACCACTTTATAATTAACATGGTATGTAAAAAAAACACTTAATTAAATTTTTTAGTTCTTCAACTTTTCTAAATTCTAATTTTTAGTCTTTCAAAATTTTTTATACAAATTTTAATCATTTATTAATTTTTTGTTAACAATTTTAGTCTTCTTAAATTTGTTTTCCTATTTTTAGTTCCTTGTTTATTTTATTGTTCAAAATTAATTTTTATTTTGTCAAGTTTTAGTCCCTTATTTATTTTATATTTGAGAATATTTTTTAACAATAAAAATAAATGAAGGACTAAAAATGTACAAATCGTTTTACAGGAACTAAAACTGATGGTGAAAATTAATAAAGTACTAAAAGTTACCAAAAATATTTTGAGAGAATAAAAATTAAATATAAAAAATGAGGGACTAAAAACTTAATTAACTCTAAAAAATGATGACAAATATATTTTTTATGACCATAAGTATCTGTTTATGAAAAATAATTACTCTTGAATTTGTTAAAACAATAAAATTTTCTCTTAAAAAAAATTAAACAATTATATATCTATCACTCAAAATCATTTATTAAGCTAAAATAACCACGACAATTGATTCATATACTTAACTATCAATGATGATATAACTACTTACAATAACTTTTTTAAAAAGAAATATATATTTTTATTATTCTAGTCATCTAAGCTATGGGCTGACCCAGTCTCAGTAGAGGTTCAAAGCGCCATCACAAAGGAGATATAAATGGAACAAGACCCTATTGGATGGGAAAAACTATAAAAGGACCTCAGTCCTATGGGAAGGACAACTTTAGTCTCTCACTCACCACAAAATAATCAACTCATTCGATGGCGTGGGGACTCATTCCTAACTTCGGGTATATGGTTAGATTATGGTCCGTAATAAATCCAATGTCGATGGTTATTCATGCAATGGATCATTTTTATAATCTGTCATTTGATTCTTCCACTGTTCATTGCATCAATACACATAAATCCTCATATATAGTTGACCCACATTTAGCTCAATTCATCCCATCTATGCAAATATGGTCCATATCTCTTTCACATTTGTAGCAGAAAATCAGTGTATCTTTCACATAAAATTGTAATATAAATATCTCACTTTGGTTATCTATTATCATTTCGTATATGATGTAGGATATATATGAGAAGTCAAATTTTATTTGACAACTTCGTTGTCATGATTTTGTTTTGGTACTGGTACATATAATATGGAATTAGCCCTTGTTTGTTTCCATTTTAGTGAATTTCCCATGTGAAAAGTCACAGTTTGAGTTGTGTGGAAGTTGCTATTTGAATGGTGGACGGCAATGTACCCTATTAACCTAAAAAGGCAAAAGATAAACATCATGGCATATTGGCATAGACGTGGATTATGGATGCTTGAAAACCCAAAGCACTCCTCAAACTATGTCTAGTCCTATTCCCATCATATGTTTTCATTTCACTTGTTAACGAAATTTTAGTTAAATAAGAAATTTCAAAGAACTAGAGTAACATTTAAACAAATTAGCATATTTATATACAACAAGGAAAAGCATTTCCATTGTTGCAACACTAGTTAGTTGTTTAACTCATTTTTTTTAGCAGGTCTTACAATATCATGAGATTTAAGATTTTTAACAAGTTTTTTGTAAAGGTGTATTTTTTAAGAACTTAAAATGAATCTTACAGTTTACTAATATAAACAATGGTTATTTATAAAAGAATTATCACGTCAATGGCTCCAATATTGCATAAAAATTAGCTCTTAAGTTTAAGAACCTCATAAGTAATTCTCATTAGAGATATTATAAGTTAAAATAGTTAAACAAATTATTTTTTAAATAACATATATGGATTTGGACATACACACTTAATATCTGCTTTTTGGTATAATGTTTATATATTTTTTGTGGAAAGCGTGTGATTTTCAATACTCTATTGATCCATGAGTTAATGCATGTTTAGGTATCTATTGTAAATGAATGTTAATGACAAAATGAAGTTTTGTAAAAGGATTCCCACTATTCCTTTTGCGTTTAGATTCCAGTAGATCATTAGATTTAATCTTGAAATTCATGCACAATAAATTGGAGTAAAAACCAAAGATATATGCTATTATTTTTCCCATTATCTTGTTTGTGTGGCAGTTCCTTTCATTTGTACCTAAAGGACGAAGGGATGTACTATAGGACTCTACGAGTCATGTGCCTTTTCCCCCCTCAAAGATACAGGAGTGCAGGACCTTTGTATATTTTTTCCCCTGAAACGTTAAGATCATGGAATTGAAAGCAATACAGATTATGATAGATGCTTATGTACGATACCATGCACTGTGTATCAGTATCAGTACCTTATCTACAAATATTCATTTTTATATAATTAAAATTCACAATAAATCAATATTTTGTAATATAAAGTTATTTTTAATTTTTAGCAATATTGGAAATTTAGAAATTGAAATGAAAGAGAGTAGATTAAAAGGGATATAGACTATTAAGAAGACCAAATATATAAATAAGGAAGACAATTTGATTATTTTTTTTTATCTAAGGTATCATTCATTAAAAACAATGTTCGAATCGTATATATAAAATTACTGTAGGTGGACAAAGCTCTGTGATTGAAAGACAACTTTTTTGGCCAGTTGAAATAGTAAATGCACATCTAAATCTAAAAGAGATAGAAGTAAAAAATATTAAGAATATTTAATTGAAAGAATAGAAAAGAATGAAAGTGAAAAGAGGGAAAGTTTCACTTTCCAAATTATATTCTAAATAAAAGTAAATATGCGTGTAACTAAATCCTTGAATCTTAAACTTTCAATCTAATATCTGAATATTGATGAATTCCTACATGATAATTATTTAGATTTCAATTTTTTTATGATAAGATTCGTGACACGTGAAGATCAAACTCACATGCAATGTATGATGGTTATCCATGCGTTTTCTATTTATTTCTCTTGAGGATTTAAGTTACCAACCAAAGGAACATGGCAAGAAGCAGTAAAATTTCCATATAAAACAACAAATAAAAGAAGGAAAAGAAAAAACTAAAACTTCCAAATATATATATATATATATATATATATATATATATATTTAGTCACATGTATTTTTCATAAAAATTCAGTTTTTGAATCGGATAAAATCATTATAAGCGACTCTCTAAGAGTCTAAGTATTTAACGCATTGATATACACAAAACTTGAATTTCAAGACCTTTAATTGAGCTGAAACAATCTTAAGGCAATTAATCCACGTGTTTGGTGGTTTCAAAAATGCTTTTATTACACTTGCGTTGGTAGTCTTGAAAGGCATGCATAGATAGATCGAGTGGTACACATGACACTCGCGTTACCTATCATTGTGACTTAACATTTTAATCTACTTAGTTTTTGTCATTTTCCTCAACAAACTCGCGAGAATAAATACAAACATTTGCATTATTTAATCTTTCGTTTCAATTATTATAATCGTATGTACATGTAACTCCCAAATTATACACAAATTGTGATGATGGGTTGCAAAAACTTTAGCAAACAAAATGCTCAGAGATGTTAAAGTTTATATATATATATATATATATATATATATATATATATATATATATATATATATATATATATATAAGAAACTCCGTCGAAACGAATCTAAGGCTAACCAAGACTACAGCTTGAAATCACGTGGAAAAGAAGAACAAGAAGCATCGAAGGGAAATCAAGCCATGATCATGAATTCACCAACACTGAAGGGAAAAGCAAATGGGATAGACGAAGATCAAGAAGAAGAAAAAGCAATGCCAATATGGGATTGTGGTAGTCCTTTATATGATTCATATGAATTAGTCTCTCTTGATCGCATCATTGATCGGCATCTAATGGCATTCCCTTCTTCACATGGATCATCAAAGTCCATCATCACAAGATTCACTCATCATGATATGGTGCCACACAAAGTTGATTCCACAGAGAAATCCAAAGGGTTTTTCGTGGTCACAAGCTTGAGTAAATTTTCGGTGAAGATCATGAGGAAGAAGAGGAAGAACAACGAAGAAGAGAGAGGAAAGAAGAACAATGAAATGAGAAGAGGCTTTGCTGGATTTGTAGTAGATTTGCTTTTTGTGTGGAGGAAATAAGGAAATTAAGAAAATTAATTGGAACATTAAGGATACAAAGCTTCTATTTGTTGGATGATTGGATTGGATTGCAATCAATGAGTTTCATAATTATATCTACAAGAATTGTTGTGCTTTTGATCTTTAAATTTTGCTGTTATAGTTCTTGCTTGTAATTTGTAACCATGGTGTATTTTTTTGTTATAATTTTATCTTTTATTTTTACTATCAGTGATTTGGCACATGGGTGCATGTTAATTCAGTTTTTTATTGAAAAATTAATACAGTTCTTTTTAATTCAACCAAGATTTACTTTTCTTTATGTAGAAGATTAACTTTAAATTAGTATAGTAGTATTTCTCTTATCAGTAAACTAATATAGCAGTATAGTTAGGTTTCGAAAAGAGAGGAGAAGATATTATTTTTTGTTATTATAAGTCTCTGATATTATTTTTTAAAAAATCCTTTTAAAAAATGTAATGTTTTTTTAAAAGAAACAAAAGATTGACACATTAAATTTATTTGATTTAAAAAAAATAATTAAAAATTTGTCTCCCTCTCTTTTCTTAAAATCTAACTCCTAATCATATCTTAAATAAATTCCAATGTTTTTCTAATATTAATTTTTGGAAGTCGCTTTGTCACAGCATATGAAATTCATAAAGTTCGTAGTTGTTAGATAATAAAAGGCAGCCATCTGAGTAACATATTAGAAGTCAATGAACTTAAATTGAGAAAAAATATAAGTCAAATGTGACAAATAATTTTCAATATTCATAGTTGCATTAGATTTGACATATACTAAATATAATAAAATAAATATTATTTTCCTAAAAATAAAAAACACTTAGATAGCATACAAACACATATAATATCTATTCTCATTATTCCTAAAAATATTTAAAAAGGAAAAGTTAGAGGGACTGCATATGAATAAGGAAGATGCAAGTGAAGATATGAATAACAAATTAAATATTGTATTTTCGTAGTACTTTTACAATGATCAAGTAAAAGTGGAAAATTTACATTAAAAAAAAGTAAAAGTGGATAAATATTCATAGCACGAAGAAAAGCAAATTCAGCACAAAAGTTTCAGTTGGGTAAATGTTCATTATACATTTGACTATTGATTGTGATCGGTATTTGGGACTGGGGTTAAGTAGAAAGAGAAAATATATAAATACCAAGTTACCAAAGTAGGTGAATTATTTTAAAAAAATGTAGAAATATAATAGGAAAAAGGAAATGATGTACATAATAATCAGATTTAATTTAATTTAGATTAGTCAGAGTGGACTATTTGAATACCGATAATCCTTGTAAGAAAAAACTCCAGAAGTTTATCAAGTCTCAAAATGAGAATTTTACTTAATTTGGTAAAAAGAGTACACGATTTTTCTTTTAAAAAAATAATGTCAGATGAAATTTATTAAAAGTTTGTTAAGATTAAAATGATAAGCATCATCATTTATCATTAAAAAAAAGCATCATATTTATCTAAAAACCACAGAAAAAAAAAAAAAAAACGAGTAAAATATGTTGTGAGAGTGGAGGGTGGATTTGCGATCTGCGATCTACGAGGTTGAAGTTGGTCTCCGCTGGAAGCTTCTGGATGATGTGGTAGGTGATGACATTAGTGTTGTCGGTGACGACGCTGAACTTCGCCAACAGCATTGTGCCTCAGACGCAATGCAACGCACACGCCTTAAAAAAACGCATCAGTAATTACCCCGAACAAGCAAGGAAGAACCATGCCTTCATTGATGCCTGCGATTTTTTTATTCCTAGATTCTTTTTTTGAATTTGTTTATAGTTGACTTGGGGGTTAGGGATTTGAGGGTTGGAGGTGGTGGCTGTTTGGTTGAGGTGCTCTTTTGTTTGATGGTTTTGAGGGTGGTGTTGATGAAGGTGCTTTGGTGGTTCCGATGATGGTTGTTATGGGTGGTGGCTGATAGGGATTTAGGAGAAAGGGGTTACTTGAAAGAAGAAAAAAAAACCTATAATTTGTGGGACATTTTTAATTGCCAGGAATTGTGATTTATTTTTTTCTCTATAATTTATGATAATTTTTAGTTTAAAAAAATATTTTAAAAATAAAATAAAAAATATTACTTATATTTGAATTTGTTTAAACTTAGTTTTGAATTAAAAAAATAACATATTTTAATTTTATGAAGTTGAAAAATATATTAAAAATTTTGGAGATGAATTCTGAATTTTTGATATTTATGGAGATACAAAGTATATTCTAGATAAAAATAAATAAATCTAACCAATAAATTATGACTAAAATTAGAAATGATAAAACGTCGTCTTACTAAAAATGGGTCAAATTGACCTTAATAAAAAAATGGATAAGTCCAGCTAATCCACTTTATAAAATGAACTAAAATATTAGTCTGTCTCATTTTTTTAGTGGATTTAAATAGATTGATTTATTGGTTCAAATCCATTTTGTCATCTCTAATTTAAGTTAAAGATGATAAAATGGATCAATCACTAAAAATGGATCAAATTAGTCCTAGCTTACAAAAAAATGGGGTGAGTTGAACTCACTCACTTTGCAAAGTGGAATTAGAATGTTAATCCGCTTCACTTTTTTTAATATGCTAAATAGACTAACCCTCTAGGTCCATTTTGTCACCCTGTTGAGATTGTTTGGATCTTTTGTTGGGCTTTAGTCAAAATTGTTCATTGTAAAAACTGAAGCTATTGTGGGCGTTAAAATTGCAATTGTAGATGGATTTTCTATTGTCACAAACCAACCCAAGCAACATGGACAGTTTACACTTTGCTCCTATACAATAATGTCACCTTAAAATTTACAAGTCACAACCACGTATCCACTGCACGAATATTTCTCCATTTACCGTAGAACATTGTTGTAAATGAAATTAATAGTATTCTTTACCAGCACTTCAATGAAAATATTCTGGAGTGGAGAAGCTAAAATGGAGAAGGGGAATTATTCTCTCGTACATGATTTTTATAACGATTAGTTATACTTTTAATCTCTTAATTATACTAATTGTGATATTTTGGTCTCTCCAATTTTAATTATGTAAATTGAATCCTATAGACATCAAAACTGCACCACTTTGATTTCTCAATCAGTCTTTCACTTGTAGCTGACATGTAGGGGTCCCTACCCCTCGTATGGTCATTGTGTAATTTCGTTTCTTTTGGGCCGTGGGCCCTTTTTTATTCAAAAAATATATTTAATAGGTTTATGGGCTCTATGGAGGTGGGTTTCTCGGCTTGATTGGGCCTTAGATATAGGCACTATGTGATAATTATTTTTCACATTATCGGTTTTGTTTTTCAGTGGTACCAAAATTGGATTTTAAAATATGTTAAAAGGCTTAAATATGTTTTGTTCTTTGTAAATTAGTGTTTTTTTAAATTTTTAGTCTTTATAAATTTAGTTTTTGTAGGTTAACATTTTTCTAATTTTGATTTTGTAAGTTTTTTTATTCATTTTTCAAAAAATTGAATTATGTAAATAACTTATAAAAATAATTTGAAAATAAATTTTTGGAAATGATTCATAGGTTTCCTTCGGAAATTATTAAAAATGATTATTTTCTCATTTTTATTAATGTTGTTACCAAACAACATTAGTCTTTCCTGCCGACAAGTTGTTTTGATTTTTCTTTTTGTTTAACATCTTAACATTTTATGCAATGAATATACTGACTATCAAATCAATCACATTCTGACTTAATTAAATTATATTATCCGCTATTGAAGTATCCACAATCGACCCTTTTCCGGTTTTCCCCCCTGCAATATCATGGGGAAAAAACCTTGACGACCCGCCAAAATTGAAAAGTTTTTCAATTTAAAGAATTGAAAAATATTTTGATTAAGCGTCTTTCGTGGCTTTTGACTTCCAAGTCTCCTAAATAAAATATTTTGATTAAGTCTCCTAACTAAAATATAATAAGTGATTTGAAATAACCTTAACTGATCAAAATTTTTAATTAGGAAAATTGGTCAATGGTTGAGATTAATCCTCACCCTAACACCTTCGAAGTAACATAATTTTTCGTTCTTAAGCATTTTACATTTATTAGTTAGAATAACAGTTACTAGTATTTTATCCTTTAAAAAATGGTATTTTATCAAACATATCTGAGTCAATAAATTAACTTAATAACTTTCAACTAGTTTTCCTTATAAAAAAACAAACAAACTTTCAAAAAAAGAAAAAAAAATAATTTTGTTGAAAATAACTGAAAATATTATTAAGTATTCATTTTGATTCCTAAGAAAGTTTTGTTATTACTTTAGTTTTTATTAATTGAAAATATTATTATTTTGGGCATAGCATTATTCTCCATTAGAAACTTATTTAATAGACGCCAGCTTATGGTTGTTATAGAAAGAAAGAAAAATCGTCTCATATATATATATATACACATATATATATATATATTAATGGTTAAGTTTTTAATTTATTTTCGTTAATATATGTGTATATAACACAAAGTAAACTATTATTGTATAGATTACAGTTTTATATGACAGCAATATGATACATCACATTCAAAGTCAACATTTCCGTTGATATACAAAATCAATATATTAGTAGTATTTGCATATTATACGCTTAATATAACATGCCATACTATAAATTGTAAATTTATGATATTTATACTACTAATTTAAATTCTATTAAATAAATTTTGTATAAAAAAAATACTTTTAGTATTTAACACCTTTTATGTATGCCATTTTTTCTGATGGATATGTATTTTGTTAATTGACAAGTTCCTAACATGAGGGCAAGAAAAAAAAATACTAACACTTTAAAGTGAAACTGAAATAATTACAGAGTTTTTTTCCCACGCTAAACTAATGGTGCTGATATAATATCTTTAAATAATGGAAATGAGAGTTTTTTTTTTCCAAAAATAAATAAATAAAAGGAGATGAAGATGAAGAATGCAGAGAGAAAGCAACAAGACACTCGGGTAGGTCATCGGGTGGATGGTAGAAAGGTCAATTTGAAATTGATGTATTTTAATTTTAGAGTTGACTCAAACTAATAGGTTGACAAAGATTGCCAACTGTATAGAATATATCCAGATACAGTATAATGGCAGGACTTATAACATGCTTTATATTGAAGCATGCATTTTAAATTTTCTGTGCAGAACAATATTTTAATCTAATTTTAATTTTGATACAGTATATAACAATTGAGTTATTTTGGTGAAGAAGTAACCTCTGAAATGATGAACATTATTATATGTCATACACTTAATAATAATCATAAGACAATAGCTACCAACCTCTCAATTTTGATTAAAAGGACCAACGAGTTTGAGTTCGGGTGGTTTGGTATAATTAGAATAATGAAGCTAATATTCATGTTGACTTTGTCTAGAACTTCCATTACAATAAACACTTGAACAGAGACAGAGGGAGCAGAAGCAGTATCATTGCAACACAATAAACATTTGTAGCAAAATAAGAATCAATGCCATTTGCAATGGCACTAAAGAGCCAAATAATTAATTATCTTAGATATATAATGTTGTTAAATTTTCTCCTAGTTTAACATTGTGAACAAAACACGCATCATTTTTTAAAAGTGTATTTGGCTTTTCGTTAATACGATTTTTCAAAGGTGTAATTGATTGTTTTTTTTAATAAACGTACGTTAACCTCTTACTCAACCCAAAAACTAATTAAACATACACTTAATTGTTGGTGAAGTTTCATAATTAAGTAATAAGGTAATGTAAACTTATTGTTTAACAATAAACAACTAATATATTTTTATAAAAAAATAAACAACTAATATCATTTTTATACAAGAGACATCATCCTGAATTATATTTTGTGATTTTTCTCACAATTGAGTTTTTTATGTATAAAGAGATATCACTTTGGTACACTTCATACCTGATAGTAGATGAAGTGTATCAAGGTGATGTCTCTTGTTATAAGACAAACAAAATATATAAAATATTTTTTAAAATGGTGTCCCTATGAAATTCCTGGGCCATGTGATCTCTGCAGAGGGTGTATCAGTGGATCCTAGTAAAGTGGATGCTGTGATGTCTTGGGAGAGGCCCAAGAGTGTTTCAGAGGTCCGTAGTTTCCTTGGTCTTGCAGGATACTACAGGAGATTTATTCAGGGATTTTCACAGATGGTATTACCCTTGACTCGTCTTACTAGAAAGGGTAATCCATTTATATGGACTCATGAATGTGAAGAATGCTTTCTGAGTTTGAAAGAGAAGTTGACCACGACTCCAGTGTTGATACTTCCTGATCCTGAGGGATGTTTTGAGGTATACTATGACGCTTCCAAACGAGGTCTTGTTTGTGTGTTGATGCAGGATAAGCGGGTAGTGGCTTATGCTTCTAGACAGTTGAAGCCACATGAGGAGAACTACCTTACCCATGACTTAGAGCTTGCAGCCATTGTGTTTGCCCTAAAGATATGGAGACATTACCTGTATGGTGCGCAGTTGGTGGTTTTCAGTGACCACAAGAGCCTCAAGTATTTGTTTGATCAGAAAGAGCTGAATATGAGGCAGAGACGGTGGATGGAGTTTCTCAAGGACTATGAGTTTGAGCTGAGATACCATCCAGGCAAGGCGAATGTTGTAGCTGACGCCTTGAGCAGGAAACATCTGAGTGTTGCCTGCATGATGATCTCTGACTGTGAGTTGATTGAGCAGTTCAGAGATATGCATCTGACAGTGACTGAGAGTACCAGTGGTCTTGAGTTGAGTCGGACCAGAGTTGATAATGAGCTGATACAGAGGATCAAAGAGGCTCAGAAGCAGGATGATTCGATTATAGATATGATGGGCCGACGAGAGTTTCACTGGGAGCCTGATGATTTGATGAGATATCAGGACCGGATTGTGGTACCTAAGGGCGAGATGGTAGGTGCAGTCTTGACTGAGGCTCATAAGGGCCAGTTCAGTATTCATCCAGGTGCTACCAAGATGTATCAGGATCTCAGGAGAAGATTTTGGTGGCCTGGGATGAAGAGGGACATTGCTGAGTATGTGACCAGATGTTTAGTATGTCAGAAGGTTAAGATTGGGCACCAGAGGCCGTCAGGTTTGCTTCAGCCATTACAGATTCCTGAGTGGAAATGGGATAGCATTTCCATGGATTTTGTAGTTGGGCTTCCGAGGACTCAGACGGGATGTGATTCCATCTGGGTTATTGTTGATAGACTGACAAAGTCTGCTCATTTCTTACCTGTGAGGACTGACTACACCGCAGAGAAGCTGGCTCAGCTATATGTCAGAGAGATTGTTAGACTGCATGGGGTTCCTGAGAGCATTATCAGTGACAGAGATCCTAAGTTCACTTCCAGATTTTGGAGTGCGCTTCAGGAGTCATTTGGGACCCAGTTGAGACTCAGTACAACATATCATCCTCAGACAGATGGTTAGACTGAGAGGACTATCCAGACACTAGAGGATATGCTGAGAGCCTGTGCCTTGGAGCAAGGTACCAGATGGGATAGATACCTATCTCTAGTGGAGTTCTCGTATAATAACAGTTATCATGCAAGTTTAGGCATGGCTCCTTATGAGGCCTTGTATGGTCGGAGATGTAGGACTCCTTTTGTTGGACAGAGGTAGGTGAGAGGCAGCTGTTAGGACCTGACATGGTTCAGGAGACTTCTGAGCAGATCAGTTTGATCAGAGATAAGTTGTTGAGAGCTCAAAGTCGACAGAAGAGTTTCTATGATCATAAACATAGGCCGTTACAGTTTGAGGAAGGCGACCATGTGTTTCTGAGACTGTCCCCAGTGACTGGTGTTGGACGGGCATTGGGTGTGAGGAAGCTTAGCCCTAGATTCATTGATCCTTACCAGATACTTCAGAGGGTCGGACCAGTGTCTTATAGGCTAGCTTTACCTCCCCAGCTGTCAGGATTACATGATGTGTTCCACGTGTCACAGCTCAGGAAGTATGTATCAGATCCTACACACGTGGTGGAGCCTGACACGGTACAGATTAGAGAGAATCTGACTTGCCCTACACGACCAGTGAGGATTTTGGACCGCACAGAGAAGAAGATCAGGAGCAAGACCATTCCTATCATCAAGGTCCAGTGGGATGGCAGATCACCTGAGGAAGCGACTTGGGAACGAGAGCAAGAGCT
>PYAF01002131.1:2161682-2190119 GCA_007407185.1 Glycine tomentella
TAGTATGTGCAAAAAAAAAAAAAAAAATTGAAAATCATATAGAATCAATAGTTTTTAAGAAATGGGATACTCACAAAATGAAGAACAGAACTCACATTAGTTCTATTTGTTATAGAGTAAATTTGCTGTTAGTGTTTTTCATATTTTATTTGAATAATTTTAAATTTTAGTAAAATCTTCTTACTATTTTTATTAAATAAATAAAATATTAAATATTTTATACATATTTAATATATTAAACATATGGGTAAAATATATTTTTAATCTTTCAAAAGTATATATGTTAAAATATTTGGTTTTAGTCCCTCTAAAAATTAAATGTCTTTAGTTCTCACATTTATCAAAAGTGGTGTGGATTTAGTCTTTCACCAGGGATTAAAAATACGTGTTTTTATCTATATATAAAGATTAAAAACGTATTAAACTTTTATAGATGTTAAAAGTGACATTATAAAATATTTTAAGGGACTATACCAAAAACTTATTTGATCTTAATTTATATTTTAATCTATTGTTTTTAAAACATTGGAATAATTATTAAAAGAATATTGTAAGAAATTGTATTCTTACTTTGTCCTTATGTTAGTTATTTTAATAATGAAATAAAGACGAAAGGGATGTATGAGCTAGCATAGCTTCGAGCTTTATAAGGGTTCACTTTGGTTATGCAGTGCACGACAGATGAGGAGAAAATAAATATAGACTGAGAAAGGATCCTTGTGAAGGGACCTGAGAGCCCTATATCTTCCTCTCAATTAGAAGAAGATAAGATAAGAAATAACATTTGGTCCCTACAATAGGACTCAACTCAATGCTGGCCATTAATGTGTTCATCATGTCATACCAAACTCAAAATGCTAAAATCTACCGAAAACTTCTTTCTGTAGCTTATATTTTTCTTTTATTATTTCTGACCACCTTTATAATTTTCGGTTTTGTTAGTGTTAGTTGTTTGAAGAATTTTGAAGTTTGAACACAAGTATAGTCGTGACCTCATGAAGTTGCAAATTTTTGCCATAAACCAAAATTTTAACACCAAGATATGTTATAAACAGTCATGAATCATGATTAATAGGGACTAGCTGTTAAGGAGTATATTTTGATAACTTTTTTAAGGATAAGGGTCAAATATTTATTAAAATTGATTGTTAGATTAAAAAAGTCAACACAATAAACTGAACAGCTACTATGTTAATTGATTATTTAGCTCTTATATATCGGTCTTCATTAAATTTACAAACTACTTCTTCTCTCCAACTGTGCCTTGTTTATAACATTCATTAAAAGTAGGTGACCGTTTCTTATCATATTGTTTTAATCAGGTTAAAGAAACTATTAAATGGATTTCTTTTTTATAAGCAAATAATTAAATGTGGGAAAAAAGAATCGTGGCTGTCATTAGCACCGACATCCAAATAATCCCAAAATATTAAAGAATCTGTGTCCAGACTTTATAGTTTATAATCACAATAAAAGCAAAAGAAAGATGCTCTCAAATCACATTCTCTGTCACGAGAAATTTTAAAGTAATACAAGATCATTATAATCCCAACTAATCTCTAGTATAATTGTATAATTTTTTCTTCATAAATTAAGAAACTTAATTAAAAATATATTATACAGTTGGTTGAGATAATAAACATTTAGTAACGTGTTACTATTTAATAATTTCTTCTTGAACACGTTCTTTTAAATATATATTTTTTATTTTTGACTAAAATTTATTGAAAAACACACGTTAATTTGTGGTCTCATGTTATATTTAATAAATTTTAATAATAAGTTTATAATTTTTAATAGATTTTAACTAATGATAAAAACCTATGTTAAAGAAATAGGTAATAGCACAGAAAGTGTGAAACTTGAAAAGGTAAACAGTTATACTATCTCTGAATAAAGTTGGTGGTTTCATCAATTATATGCAGAGTCAATGCCTTTGAGGTTAACCATAGTCTATTGGCATGCAGCGTGTTTCATTCTAAAAAAATAAAAAGCAATGTTTGTATCTTACAAACTACTTTTTTCATTCCATTGTGCTATGCATGAGAGAGAGAGAGAGTTACAAGTCCAATAAATCATATTTACAAAAATATATGAATGAATTTACCAAAAGTACAATGTGAAATTCACCAAAATCTTAGTTTCAAGGTAAAAAAATCCGTGAACATCACATGTGCATATGGATTAAAAAGAGAGAGCATTCTGTTAGACCAAATGACACACATTCTTCGCTACCAAAGGAAGTTCACAAATGTTTCTCTTTGTGCAAACTTTTTTTAATTTTTCCAATTTTTTAAATGATAATAATATTAATTTATTTTGGTTTTATTTTGACCATTTACGGCTGCCACATGGTACATGTCAAATAATGTGTTTTTGCATCAGCAAAACGTTATTATCCCAACAAGCAGTGTATGCAGAAAACAGGTTCCTTTATTCAATATAATCAGTTGCTTCCATTTCCCTATAATAATTACTCAACAGCACCGTTTCATGAGAAAGTAGCAGCAAAGTTTCTTGTGGTTCCATTTCCATCTTTTTGCATTGTTTCTGACACAAGATGGTGAAGAAAGTGAGGTCTGATTCGGGTCCATTGTCTCTGCAAAAGCACAACCATTGGTGTGTGAAGTTAGGATTTTCAATCTTCTTGATGGGTCTCGCTTTTCGTCTTCTCTTGTGGGATTCATTCAGTTTCTCATCGGTGGTGGTGGAGACACCTCCTCCTCTGGACGATGCAAAAGCAGTGTCCCCTGTTTTCTCTTCCTCTGTTCTTCAGGATTCTGATGAGTTTCCAGAAAATGATCAGAAGAATCTGACACAAATCTCTAAGAATGGTAAGGGGATTTTACTTTCTTGTGATGACTAATTTTTTCTTTTTTTAATGAGACCTGCATGATGTGGAAAAAAAGTCTTGTTTGAGCTTTAAAGATGAAATTTTTTGTCTATGGACAAAAACATAAAAAATGTACTAACCAACCATTTCCGCTTCTTTCCTCTCATTTTTAGTTGCTTGGGACCATTTAGATTTTCTGGCTTTACATTGTTTTTTGTTTCAGTTGTTGGGGTGTCATGGAATGTACCAACTATCCACCAAGTCTTTCTTGTTTCTACATTTTGTGAATTGTTGTTGTTCTTCTTCAAGTCTTCAAATGAGTGTTAAAACAAAATTCAACTAATATAACTTGTTGATACTATCCTTCTTGGCAACATTTTAAAAAATGGTTCTGCGACCGCAATTTTGTCCGTAATATCAAGGTTTTTGGGGGTTTGTGACAATTTATCTGCAATTTTTCGCAATACCGAGGATCACGACAAAATTACAACTGCGGCTACAATTTAAAACCTTGCTTTTTGCTCTACTTGCTTGCAATTAGAACAAGAGTGGCAATTTAATTTAAATGAGCATTTTTTATGCCAAATCATGTAAAACATTTTGTTCTCCATTTTCTTAAGGAAAAAAAGGCACAATCTTAGATAAATGTTGAGTAATGTCAAGTGCTTTTGTTGGTGTTTGGCTTGTGATGTCAATGGTAATGTGCATTATTATAAATGTTTAATTGCAGAAAAATGTGATCTTTTTGTGGGAGATTGGGTGCAAGACCTATCTGGGCCAGTGTACACCAATGAGAGCTGCCGTGTGATTGAGCCTCATCAAAATTGTATGAAGAATGGACGTCCTGATTCAGAGTACCTCTACTGGAGGTGGACCCCACGAGACTGTGAATTGCCCAAATTCAATCCCAGAAAGTTTCTCAAACTCATGAGAAACAAATCATTGTCATTCATTGGTGATTCCATCTCCCGCAACCAAGTTCAGTCCCTACTTTGCATTCTCTCAAAGGTATTGATTGTAAATTTTAGCTCAGTTAACCAGTTTGCGAATTTGATATGATTAGCCTTTTTTGCTAGAAAGATTTTATTCTACATTAGTACTAAGTATATGTACATTACTTGAGTTTCACTCCACTTTCTTTGGCTTGCCAACTTTTAAGAAATCAGTGTGGCATTAAAGGCAAAGATTGTAATTTTAGCTCAGTTAATCAGTTTGTAAATTTGATATCATTAGACTTTTTGCTTGCAAGATAGTACCTCAGTTAGCCTTTTTTTCTGGAAAGATTTTATTCTTCATTAGTACTAAGTATATGTACATTACTTGTGTTTCCCTCCACTTTCTTTTGCATGCCTATTTTTAAGAAATAAGTGACATTACCTTTCTTAGTTTTTGTTTGTTTAGATTTAGTAAAGGACAAGATTCCAATAATTTAAAATGGAGTCATGTGATTGCATGATGTTTACTAAGTAGTTCTGTAGTTGCACCTTCATTGTTTAGAGTGTCTAGTCTATCGATCATGAATCGTCATGGTAAAAATCAATCATCTATTAGTTGTTTTCACTTTATGATTTACAGGCACTAAGGTTCAATAGCTTGCACTGCATGTCATTTTATGCATAGTAATACTTTTCATTGTGAATAAAGCTGTTGATTCCATTTGTGGATGACAGCTGTTGCTTATTATACGATTGGTCTACAGCCTTCAAGACTCAAACAGTATATACTATTACAGTATCTTTTCCAAGCATCTTTACCTATCTTGGACATGGAAAGACTGGTCTACGTACACCGTAGATCAAACCAGATTAGCTTTGAATAATTAGTGTGAAAATGTTGAGATTTTACTTTTCAAGATTATAACACTTACTGTAGTGTTTAAAATAAGTTGTGTCCATCACTAAATTACCTGCCATTGGATCTTCCTCAATTTGTTGTTGCCATAACTCATAATAAACCATTCTCTTAGTTTTGAGCCATGAACATTTTTTTTTTCTTTTAATGTTTAGGAACAAGTCATTCATTGGTCCCAATACTTGGTTTAACTGATTTTATTGTTCAAATGCTTCTTTCACGAATTGGTATGTGTTGTATTCATTAGTGCCATTAGATTTGTCCTGACAAACATACCTGGCATAACTATTTGTGGCATCATGTAGTGTCTGCCTATTTGGTCCTACAAAGTGGGTTATTAGATCAAATTCCAATTATTCTATCTGCAGGTGGAACCAGCTGTTGAGATCTACCATGACAAGGAATATAGATCAAAGATATGGAAATTTCGTTCTCACAACTTCACTCTCTCAGTAATCTGGACCCCTTTCCTTGTCAAAGCAGCTATATTTGAGGACTTCAATGGAGTTACCTCTTCAGAGATACAGCTTTATCTTGACACACTTGACGAGTGGACCAAACAGTATAAGAATTTTGATTATGTTGTCATTGGTGGTGGAAAATGGTTTCTCAAGACTGCAATCTACCATGAAAACAAAACAGTCACGGGCTGCCACTACTGCCCTGGAAAGAACTTAACAGAGCTGGGGTTCGACTACGCATACCGCAAAGTACTGCAAGAAGTTTTCAAGTTCTTCACAAAGTCTAACCACAAAGCCACTGTTCTCTTCAGAACCACCACACCAGACCACTTTGAGAATGGGGAGTGGTTTAGTGGAGGGTATTGCAATAGAACTGTGCCCTTCAAAGAGGGTCAGATACATTTGATAGATGTAGATTCCATCATGAGAGGTATTGAACTTGAAGAGTTTGAGAAGGCTGCTTCTCTAGGATCCAAAAGGGTGAACTTGAAACTTTTGGACACAACTCTTCTTTCACTGCTGAGACCAGATGGACATCCTGGACCTTACAGGAAGTTCCAGCCATTTGCAAAAGATAAGAATGCTAAAGTTCAGAATGATTGTCTACATTGGTGTTTGCCAGGACCAATCGACTCATGGAATGACATAATCATGCAAATGCTACTCAATGCTTAATAAACAATCAGGGTTTGAAGATGGTTACAAATATGATCATTTGAAATTCAGGATTTTTTGCTGCATGGTAGTTTCTTCCAATACCTTTATTAATTTACAAAGAACAGTTTTATACACAAAGCCATTAGGTTGAGCTCCGATCTGTACATGGAACTGTATAGCTTAATAAAAGCTTGCGAGACATAAATGTAAACGTAGCACTCAAGTATAAACTCATCTTATGTCCTTTTCACCATAATTTTTGTGAGGCATGTATACCTATTTATTTTATACTTAGATGAAGAGATAAAGTCTCAGGAGTCAGGATTGAATAATGCTGAAGCTGGTATGCTTAGGAAGCTGCAAAGAGCAATGCAAATTTCACTTTTCATGTATTACAGCAAAGTTTCTTGCAACCATTGATTCATTTCATATGTGAAAATAAAACATGTATGAAATGACATTTTTGTTGCTATATAACAAATTGAAATTTGTGTCTTGGTGATTTGTTGGTCATGAGTTCGAATCCGAAAATAGTTTCTTTGTATATGTAAGGATAAGACTGCATACAATATCCTTTTTGTTTACCTTCGCATGGTGAGGAACTTCTGGGTAATGTGTTACATAATTTTATTTTTATTTTTATAGCAAAGTGAAATTTAAACTGTAATTTTGTGCTACTTTGTTGAATGACATCCAATTTTGAAATAAGACTAGAGCAGGATCAGTAGTACTGTGACCCTATGATGTCCATCCAATTTTGAAATAACAGTATTAGTTTACTGCTACCATATGATGTCTATAGATGTTTATCAGATATGATACGTATTCGATACAACAATACAATTATTGTAAAGATATATATGATACAATGCATGTAAGCTATATATCTAAATGTGTATAAAAATTCATAAAAACATAATATATAATTATTATTTTGCAAATCCAAGTTAATAGACATTTTTACAAACAATATAAAATTATAAATTATTGTCATTTCGGCTCTTAATCCTTATTTTTTTGCCTTAGTAATGGATGAATTAACAAAAGATATTCAAGAGAAAGTACGGTAGTGTATTTTTTTGCAAATAATATTGTGCTTACTGATGTGACCAAAGACGGTATTAATGGGAAACTTGAATTGTGGAGAAGTACTTTGAAGTCTAAATGATTTATGTTAAGCCAAAACAGATTGAGTATATGAAGTTTGAGTTTTCACTGGTAAGAGATGGTGATCAAAACCCCGTGCATCTACTTGGTCAAGAGGTACAAAAAAATATGTTTTTAGATACTTGAGATCAATTTTGTAAAAAGGTGAAGAGATTGATGAAGATGTAAATTATATAATTAGAGCATGATAGATGAAATGGTGGAATTCATCCGAGTTTTTATATGACCGCAAAATTCCCGTTAAACTAAAAGAAAAATTTTATATAACAATTGTAAAACATGTAATGTTATATGAAGTTGAACATTGACCAGCACATAGACAACATGAACATAAAATAGGATTAGTAGAAATGAGGATGTTAAGGTGGATGTGTGGTTATACGAAAGTGGATAAGATAAGAAATGAAGATATTTGACGAAAGATATCAGTAGTACGTGAAAAGATGAGGGAACATAGATTGAGGTGGTTTGGACACGTAATGAAACGACCCATGGATGCTCCCGTAAGAACAAAAGTTTGTTTCCAATAGCTCGACACAAACAGAAGTAGAGATAGACCGAAACTTACTCGGGAAAATGTAGTTAAACAAGACTTAATAGAGTGAGATATAGATTGACGGACAATGTATCTTCGAACGGAATGGAAAAAAACTATAAATTTGGTGGAGAGTTAGACTCATTATTATTTCTATGTTGCAAATGATCCTTTATTAATCTTTTTCTTCTTCATCTCCCCCCTCCTTCTTTCTCCCTTCTTTTATTTTATTTTATTTTCTTCCATTTCCCTTCCTTTTTCACTTTTTTTTTCTAATCTCCTTATATATATATATATATATATATATATATATATATCATTGGATTCATCTACCTCAATTAACTTGGATTAAAGGTGTTGTTGATGATAATAACTTTCTATCTACAATTAGGAGAAACATCAATCTCATTCCTTTCTTAATATCTTTCATAGAGTGGATAGTTCAATTTTTGTATTCATTAAATAACAATGTTTCTATATTTCTACATTTCTACATTATAGTGATCATGTTTGATATGTAATTATATTAGATTTTCATAGCTTTTTTTTTAGGCTTTGTTTGGGAGTTAGGAGGGGAGGGGAAGGAAAGAGATTCAAGGGAAAGGGAGGGGAAGGAAAGGGAGAAAAATAAGGAAAGTTTCTTTCTCCTTATTTGGAAGTTAAAAATATATTAAGAAAGGAAAATAGAGAGTTAATAAGAAATTTTTACAATTTTTTCCTTATTTAAAAAATTAATACATTATATATTTTATACTAACTAGGATAGGATAGTAATTTTATTAACACTGACTGATATAATAAAAATTTTAGTTACTTTTTTCCTTTTAAAAACCCTCCAAATAAGAGGGACAACAATTTTAAGACTTTGGAGGATTTCAGAGGAGTTTTGAAAATCCTCAAATTCTTTCCCTCAAAAATTAAAACTCTCAAACAAGGAGATGTCTCTACATAAACATTTCCCTTTCCTCCTTTCTCCTCCAAAATCCCTCTCCCAAACAAAGCCTTAAATACTGATACTTTACAAATACACACTGGTAAAGTATCTAAGAGGATCAGTATCAAATACGTAATAAAAATGGGTACAAATTTTGTAAAGCAAATGTCTGTATCGATGCTTCGTAACTACCACCCTAAATGCCCAATATCCAAAATTTTGTGGGATTTCTGTTTTATAAGACATTTTGGACATCTTATGCTTGAAGCTAAGTTAATCACATATGCAAGATACAAGCATCAATCTTACACTTAAATTTTATAAGCCATATTTATGAATCAATCCAAGCATTAAGCACAGCAAGGTGTGAATTATGCCATAATAATCCAAAAAGGCAAAGCGTTAACAGTAAATATATAGGGATAAAAGAAAGAAATGGAAGATTAGAAACCACATTAAGCATTTGCAGTTGACATTGTACAAAAGAGACAAGTAAGGATCTCTGAAATATGAACCAGTTTTCTAGAACATTGGAAGGTTAGTTCTAAACTGAGGGCCCATGCTCCAGAGTCCAGACTTCATTCAGAATCTCAATCTTATTAACTAGCGAGAGCATGTCTTGCAAAACAGTATCAGAGCTCATAAATCAGGGTTTAAATGACATCAAAACGCAAACTTCTGTTGTCTCTTTTCTCCTACTTGGTAGCAGGTTGATTTTCATACTTCCTCTCCTCTGGTTTGAGGAATGGATCCTGTAAAGTACAAGTAAATTACATCACTTAATAATATTTCACTCTTTAAAACAACAACCAGAAAAATGCAACAAAAAGTTATCTGAGTGATATAACTCAACCTCTAAATATTAGGACAAACCATTGAGAAAGCAATTCTTACAAATGTTTTTGCTTAGAATTTGGTTTTTGATAGAGTTCAATAGTCTTGGACTTGGTTGATTCATCTAAGCAACCTCACCTAGTAGGATACAAGTTGGCTGTTACTATAAATTGGATAGTGCCTTGTTTGGCCAATCACAAAGTGAAATAATGATATCTTTGAGTGGAAAACTTCTGTCTTCTTTAATTTAATTAGATACAATTGATAAAAAAAATCCCTACACAATTTAGCCAGCAATTGACTCACATTACATACACCAACGAAACACACTCACCAGGGAACACACATGTTACACCTAAGGAAGAGGAAGGACCCCGTGAAGTTTGAACAACAACAATTCAAGAATGAAACCAAACACGGTTCTCTTGTCTTCCTATGTTATGACATCTAATAATCCATTTCAAAAACCATAAAGCTAAGTTGATTAATACTTCAGCCCTGTACAAGCTCTTAATCAATCAAAATAACAAAGAGGGGACTCCACACAAACCCAATTATCAAGAAGCTCAATAATAGGCCTTTAATTCCTTTTTTATAAGGAGGAATCCCACATCTTCAGGATCAGGAACAAACAAATTAACATCCATAATCCAATCAGTGGAGGCAAGTAACTAAACTTCGTTAAAAATTTCATTTCCATTCAAAAATAAAAATGAATCAAATGAACACAATTAGCTAATGAGAGATAAACACATCAGAGACTAGCCAGATTACAGAAGCAAATCTCAAAAAAAAGTAGCAAGAATTTCAATAAATTACTGAAGACCCGGATCATAAATCAGCACCCAAATCCAGAAAAATCAATCAAAATCGCAACTTTGGAAAAAACCAAGGGGTTGGATTGAGTGCAGAAAGGGAGTGATGGGATTAGGAGAGTGGAAGAAAGAAGCTTACATTCTTGACGAAGATAACGTTTGCGGCGGCGATGGCGATGACTACGCCGCCGAGGATGGTGACCGGGCCGGTAAGGAGACTCCACTTCCGATAGATCATCTTCTTCTTCTTGCTCTGATTCTCTCTCTTTCGGGTTCTTCTTTTCACAAATGAAACGAATTCTGCAATGGAGTCTCTTCTGCCCTACCTATGTGACCCCAAACAAGACCATATTTTCATGAGTAAACTCTTATTTTAATTCTGAGTTGTCAGATTTTTGCACTTACATTTAATACAAATTACTCACCACCATTCACATAACTTTTAATATAATTATTATTAAAATCAACAAAATTATAATATATGATAAAAATTTACAATCAAAAATATTTTATATAATTATTGACTAATATATAACCTTCTTTTTAATGCTTCAATTTGTGTGAGATAAAATAGTACTCTCTATATCCCGAATCATAAAATTGATGGAAGTAAATATAAATAAAGCATAATTGATTGATTTATGTTTATTAAAAAAGTTAGTTAATTTAATTGTCAATATTAAATTTATTTATAATTATATTTTCTACATTCCTATTTATAAGACTCAATTATCCAAATCATTAAGAATAACAAATGTGATTAATTAAATTAATAAAAAAAATTGGCTTAAATTTATAATTTTTTTTAATCCTTATCATTAATACTCTTCTATATGTCTTTCAAACAAAATTAATATGATTTTCTTTTCTAATTATTTGTTAATACATACTCTCTCTTCTTTTATTTATAAATATTTTTAGTTTAAAAATAATTAGTGCAAAAAATATTATGGATTGAATCCTATAAAAAAATAAATATTATTTTAAATTAGGGTCTTATAAATAAAAATAAATGAGTAATATTTTTTTAAATTTACCCTTAACTTTATTCAAAATCTACTCATCATCTTCGATCACCATATGAGAGAGAAAAATACAATCTAGAGTATTTTAGTGTATATAAATTTAGTTCATGTATGCCATACACTCATACACTCTGACACACTCATGCGCGAGAACGAACACCAAATATTGATCCTTTGGGAGCAATTTTGCCTTTTTTCAAGTTTTTCTTATCCGTATGAATTAAACACGGTATCAAATGATTTATAGCATTCACACACTCTACTTAATTAATTGAGCATGATATTTCAACTTTTGTAAATTTGTTTTGGTTTCTTTGTTTTCCCTAGGCAAGGCCCTTCTTGTTCAAAAAAAGAAATGAACACCAAATATTAAAAATAATTTTGCATTTTTTCACAATCCAATAAGAAATCATTAGACCACTTTTTCTACAGCAAATAAAAATAGAAAATGGAGGTATATTAATAATTAAGGGGAGGTATGTTTAATAACTGCCCATAAAAAAGGCCAATAAGGCCCAATTCATGCAACGTCCCCGTCCCCAAGCTGGGCTTTACTAGGTGTCTAGCATTGCAATATTTAAGCATCTCTCATGCCCCTCCCAAAAGAGTTTGAATGGACAGAAATATCCACCCTTCATCCCGTCCTCCAACATCCTCTAATAACACCGTCACACGCCACCATTACGCCACGTCTAGAAAGAAAATCACATATCTGAAACTTCTTGCGTAGGCTATTTTGAAAAAGATTTATTCTATTTAGTTATTCTGAAATACATATACATTTTTTGAAATAATTATTCAGAAAAAATTATTTTCAAAAAATTATTTTGGAATGAATTTTTTTCTATTCTCAAATACAAATAAACTTCTAGAACAATTATTTCGAAATAGAAGAAATTTCATTTTGAAATAATTATTCCAGAATAATTTTGTATCACTTTATTTAAGAATAATCATTCCTAAAGATGATTTTTATCTTTTAAAATAATTTTAAAACACTTATTTTTATTTTGAAATGGTCATTCTAAAATGTAAAAGTTATCCAAAATGACCATTTCGAGATAGAGATTATGGATGAAAGAGATATTTTAATATCTTCATTTTTGCAGTCTTCACTTCCTCTAGCCCAAAAGAAAAAACAGAGGTTAATTGTGTGTGGACTTAGGTCATTATTATTTTATTTTTATATCCTTTTTTTAGGTTTCCTTTTTTTATTATTACTATCCCCTTTATTCGATTTTTTTTATTATGCAAAACATTCTTTTTATATAAAAATCGTATATACTCAATTTTAGAAAGAAAAGAAAAATCTAAAACAAATGTTTGGAACCTCTGATGTATGCATTTGTTTCTCGAACTTGGAGCTAGCATTATTCCCACAATGGTTGGATAGTTTTGACTCAGTGTGCCACATGAATCAACAAGACATCCTTTATCTCTCTCATGTAAACATAGTACCAAAAGTAACAATGATTCAAAAATATAAAGTTAGAAGTATTTTGAAAGTTTTTCTACGGAAAAAAGTTTTATATTTTCAATAAAAAAGTTTTAAAAAATACTTTATCCAAAGAGTTTCGAAGACAAATCCTAATTAGCCGGGACTTTCTAATTAGCTGGGACTTCCTCTTCTCTTGTATCAGACAATTAATCCCTCATGAATTCGAAAATAATCTCCATATATTTGTTCTAGATCTTTTATTCCAGGAGGTTTTCCTTTCTTCTATGTATACGTTTCTTTTATTTATTGCTCTTTATTTAAATATTATTATTTTTTCATTGGGGAATAAATTAATAATTGCAGTTGCTATAACGAAAACATGCATGCTGTAAATTGGAAGTTTAACAACTTATTTAAATTGAAAAACCATAATAGGATAAGATTGAAAATGAGTAAAAACGGTACAGATTAAGACCTTTTTCTATAAAAATGGCTGAGAAAAGGAAAGAAAAAATAAACTATTTAGTTATTATTCAATTCTTTGTGCTGACTAAAAATATGTTAACATCAAACATGGCCTTTTGAAAAAGACGAAGCAATTCAGACAAAATAAGAGTTATATTCTATTGTGCAACTTTCCACAAATAAACCAACAAATTAGTCAAGTTCTGAATTCACATAGTAAATAATTGATTAATTGTGTTGTTACCAAAATAATACAGATTTGCACTAGCGCTTTCATTCTGAGTCATAGTTCCCACAGAAAGAGACAAAAATCATCGTGCCACATTAGTTGGTATGACTTGAGTCAAATTGATTTTTTTTATATAATTTTTATGTGGTCAGACATTGAAATGAGGAGTGGCATATTATTTTCATCACCTTTGTAACACCCCCCTTCCTGTCCCTGTGTCCCGCAAAACGAGAATAAGGTTAATGCTTATTCACCAAGGTTAACAAACATTGTACTATAGGATTCAGAGAAGCATGATTTGTTGGGAATTAAGACAATCCACAAATATTCTAAACGATAGATGAGGTTTGAGAGCCAGATTCATACAAATCTCCATTTATCCTTTATGCATTTGTTTCCTTGTGAGGAATTAGGATTCCATTTACCCTTTTAGAGTTAAGACGATTGTCGTAATTTGATGAATAATAGTTGTGGTCCCAATTCTAATGAAAGAACAATATTCAGCTGTTCTGTTTTTACTCAGAACGCATAATTGAGTATGTATCTGAAATCTGTCAACAACTAGTAGGCCACTGTTCATAATGGTGCATTGATTATAATTGAGGTTTAAAATTGTCGTTGCAGTTGCGATTTCATCACGATCTTTGATGTTGCAAGATATTATAGTCGGCTGTGGCTAATGCAATTGCAATTGCAGTGATTCTAAAAACCTTGACATGCTGGCCAAAATTGCGATCGGGGAGCAATTTTCAAAATCTTTATCATAATATTGGATAAAATTCATTTATTTCACAATTAGTTGCTCTTTTTGAGCCAAGATACATGACTATGTTACAACTGAAGTGAGAAACCATAAGAGACTGAGCATGTTTGGAAATCAGGTGCAGAATCACTTTTGAGACAAAAATAATTATGCCAAAAACTCTCAAAAACACTTCTAACCTTATATTCAAAATGATTTTTATGACTCTTACTCTTGCTTTCATTTTGCTTTTATCCATAGGATCTGTATTGGAACACATGCTGCAACAATTTCAACTACAAATCAAACATGCACTAAATTAAGCTACAACCTACAAATTATTTTCACATTGCAGCCTAGGTACATGAAAACTCTCTTAACTAGCACAAGAGGGGAGTTTTTCATTGTCTTCATTTATGGACATGATCTATGATGATTATTATAGACTTCCTTCCCTCGGTTATGGTGCTAGTCAGGATCTACAAAACTCACAGTTAACCCGCATACATTTTACATATGCTGTAAACTTAGAAGTGGGGACAATTTATCAAGTGCAAAGTTCCATGGTGCTCAAAGGGAAATCTGTGTCGAAATCGATCTTATCGAGCAAGACATCAAGGTCCATTATTGGTGAATTGGAGACTGAAGTTGGTGCTGAAACTATATCAGTGATATCAGACTCTGAGCTTTGGACACTTTGGCCTAGTCCAGTGCTCCCCCAGTGGCAGAAAATGTTTGATTCAATATCTGAAGTTGTTGGAGATATGAATGCAGGAGAGAAGCTTTCCATTAAGTTGTTCTCAATCATGGTGTATGAGAATATGCTGTTGTTGTTGTCCCCATTTTCTGAGCCTACTATTGATGGAGAAGAAAAGCAAAATGATGGGAATATGCCCTCCTTGTGGTCGATGTCCCCTATGTTAACTTCAAAACCTGATGATGATCCAAATGTGAAAAATGTCTCTGGTGGTGGTTCTTCTATTTTCTCTTGCTGTGGTTGATTCTTAATTTGATGGGTTTGGTGCTTATTTTCTCCCAACAAGTTCACCATTGTCTTTGATGGGGGTATCACTGTTTTGTTTAAGTGACTTGCTTGGGTGCATGTGTGTCTTCCTTTGTAGGTTATGTCACATATCATTGGGTCTTCATCTGACTTTTGCACCTGCTTTGTGGCCAGACATCCTTGTACATTTCTATATGTGCATCTGTAATATCCTCTGCAATGCAAAACCACTGTTTGTCAGAAAAAAAATGACCACGGATTGGTTCAATACAAAATACTACTTCAGTAATTAGAATAAGGAGAATGATACAATGTCCTTTTTTATATGCTGATGATATAGGGAACATCAAAACTAATATTATTGAACAGCTTTTTTATTCTTTTTAGTAGTAGCTTTAAAGATTATATAGACTTGTAGTGTATGGCTGTATGCTAAAAAAATAAATAATAAAGAAATATCAAAGAGAAATTACTAAATAGTGTGAAATAATTACATATGTACAATTTTGATCAATCTTTATGTAGCAGATATTCAATTTATAAAAAAAATAATTAATAATCTCAATTATATATCGTATAAATGTTAATGTTTGGACGGTTTTCCAAACACATCCTTAATAATTTATCCATAGGTTAAAGCCGTATTTTAATCTGTCCCCCTATTCTACAATTATGAATTCGGCTTGCACATAACTGTTTTAAATGCTAAATAAAATGGGAACATGGCCGGCCACACCCTTTAAGACCATCATGCTAAATAAACAAACAATTTCCACAACTTGATAAGATTGCCAGATTTTTCTAATGTACTAATGCATCCCTTCTATATTGCAGGACACATGCTGAAGCCTCAGTTAATGACACTTTGCGCATTTATTAAAAAGCTACAATAGTAGTGAATTCAATCTAGGCATCTGGCCACTTTTGTCCTTTAGATAAGTTTTACTGGTCCTTTAGATAAGTTTTACTTGTCTTTTTATAAAAGCACTTTTGTCCTTCTCTGGCTGAAAAGTGTAAACGTTACAACGAGGGAACATAAGCTAGACGTGCCAAAATTATATTGGTTATTTATTTTCCTCTTTAGCCTCCATTGGCCAATGATTTTTTGTTATTTTTGTTTGAGGGGTACCTACCTATGGCCTTTGGCACTAACTACAATAATAGTATATAAAAAAGGCTATATAGATGAACCTATCTCTAATTTCAGTCATATTCAATTACCAAATTATGCAAATTTTCCCTTATGGTAAAAAAACTTCAACTATGCATATTTGAGGCAAAAAAACACAAATTTTTACCTTGGAAACTTAGCTCCAAGAATATCCTTCTGTCCATATTTTCTCCAGCTATAGCCATCATCCAGAGATCCTTCATGTGCTGTTCCCAAGCACACCTTCACTTGTTCTGTGCACTTTGACATGGTCTTTCTGCACAAATTCAAAGAACCCCAAATTGAAATCAGACCATTAACTTTTTCACCCCATGTTCAAAAGAAACAATATTTTTTTTTTGTAAAAAAGAACTTTTGACATTACCTTTTCTTAAAGACATCTTTGTTCTTAACCTCAGGCTCCATGACCTCACTTTTGGGGCTACCATTTGTGAAAGAACAAGGGGAATCCATCATGCTTCCATTAATGTTGGACTTACTTTCTCCTACATTAGCCTTGCAATTCAGCATGGCAAGTGCTTTCTCATAGGTGGAAAGTATTTTCTCAATTAGGACTTCATTTGTTTCATGAGAAGATGATGATAATGATGATGATGAGACTATACGGTCACAAAGCTGCTTTGCTAGCTCATTCCCTTGCATTAACTCATCAATGAGACCAACTTGTTCACACTTCAAATTCTCTTCCATTGGTAAAGATGGACTAATAACAACAAGAAAGGCTTACACTTTGAATTTGAGTTGCAGCTAAGGCTTCTCTTAGCCTAAGATATATCTATAGTGTTGCTGTATTGCCAAAATCGTAGGACTCAAACTATAAGCTCATGAAGAACAAGGATTTTTGAAAACTATACGTTAGGAAATTATCCAAGTGGAGTAGGACAACTGGTGAAATATGATGAAATGCCAAATGGATCATCAATGGGGAAATTGGAGGGGAAATCGATGGTGAATTATGGTATGCGAAGTGGAGGGGGGCATATAAGGGATTGGTGATAGAGAGAGTGTGGAGGTGTGAATCAAATAGAAGGGAAGAGAATGATTTTTCTTGACAAAGAAGGTGAGAGGAAGGAGGGATTTAAAGGTGAGAAAAGAGAAGGAAAAAGAGGTGAATTTGACTGCCCCAAAAACAAGCGAGTTTTCTACATTTGTGGGTCCCTCAGAATTAAGATTATGGCTTTATCATATTAATTAAAATAAATAATCCCTCGAGAGAGAAAAAAAAAGTAAAAGAGAAAAGTAATTCTAATTCATGAATATGCTGGTTGAATTATTGACCACTTCAAATAATATAAAAATATGAAATGTCCCACATCGACCCATTGGATGGGTAGAGAAAAGCACGCATAACAAACGTAGGAGAGAGCAACGACGCGGAAAAGGGGCTGAAGATTCTTCGTCGCATTTGCATCTCATATTTTAAAAAAATTTCAATACATTTAATTATTAAAGAATGCTAAGGACACTTTTTTCATTGTCTGACACCCTCCTCAAAACTCTTTCTATTTATATGATTAATTAATTAAAATTTATTATTAATTATTAATTTTAGTAGGTTTTATTTTTCATTTAATATAAATCTAACAGAAAAAATATTAAATAAAAAATAAAACTTATCAAAAATATAAATTTAATAAATTATAATCAATTATAAAAAGAATCTTTTAGACAAATATATGTCAGTTGTGGCCGTTTTACTCTTCCCATGCACTCTCTTTGTCTTTGTTTAATTATGTTTACGTTTATTAAATGTTAATATTAAACTGCACTCATTATAGTATTACTGAGCAACAAGGAAACTGACGTGAAGAGTTGGCGTAATGTGCAACACTTTGCTTACGTTGATGTTGATATATAGTTATACAGTGTGAGCCACCAATTAAAAAGCTTGATTTGGTGTCTTGTTCTATACGCGGTATAAGCAGAGTTCCGAGTAATTAATTCTTGAGTTAATTTAATGATATTAAACCTTCGGATTGGTGGTAATGTGGTATGGTATCAGATGGGGCAGTATTTAATCATTAATTTTTTTGGATGAAGTTGTTTTTGATGCATGAATCTCATCTCATCTCATATCATATTTTTTAACTTGAGAGTGTAGAATGAAATAACAACCACTCATATAATTGTGATTTTTAGTTGACAAATTTTATCCGTGGAGCACTGAAAATCCTTGCTTTACTTTGTTAGTCCAGTACAATTAAAGTCTTACCTAGCAGCCATAACAATTTCTGGAGGCTAATAGGGCATAGTTTTTTAAACATGTTTTTATTATTATTATTATTATGGAAGATTTTAATGGAGAAAAGGCAAATGGGGGAAAAATAGAAATAGTGCTAGTTTATGCATAAAAAGCACTTGCATATTGATGTGCTTGGTTATTTGATAATGTTATTCATAATCGGTGTTATTTGATTATGTATTGGCCATGTAGCAAGTTATTATTCCCACCATTACGCATGTATGATACATTATGGCCCTTATAATGATGGGTATCACTATTCACGTTATTGCATCAATATGCTAATGATGTAACATTATAGCCGTCCGTGTTAAGGAATGAGACGTTGTAGGGTTGAGATTTATTTAATTAACGGACTGATTTTTCTTAATAGATGATTATATATATATATATCATTAATGTATTATACTAATCATATCACTAGTATAAACATCAAATATTTATATGAATATTCAATATTTTGATTGTTTAATGAAATATATACCAACAAAAGCAAGATAAATGATTAAACTGTTTAGAACATGTTTGGGATAACTTACAATTTCAAATTTCAGCATTTCTTTTAGAAAAAAATATTCTCAAAATAAGCTGGATGTTGGTTATCCTAATTTAAACTTAGAAAGAAAGAAAAAACTTTTTAAATTCTTTTTATGAAGCTGAAAATTTATATTTTATGATTATTTTCCAACAATTTTTTTAAAAGTTTTTTTCATATTCTTTTACTATGTAAAATCTGATTCTTTGCTGCTAAACAATATTAATTATTTTTAAATTACTTTTCAACAAATTTATCCAAAAAATAATAATTTTGATTATAATTAATTATAGAATATAATTGATTATTGAAATAATCTAATTTTTATGGTTGTTCCAAATTCTCAATAAATAAAAAAATAGTGTAGACTTTTTTTGCATGGATAGTGCGCAAATTTTTGCCACTTATGGATAATCGATAAGTCATTTGACAATAAATTAAGGATTTAATTTTTAATTTGGTTCTCAAATTTTATTAAAATATTCAATTGGATCCTTATCTTAAATTTTAAAAAATACATTGATATTATTACTCTTTCCGTCAATTTAGACTAACGCCGTTAAAAGAAAAAGTGATGGAGATGGAAACAATTAAATTTTTTTATGATGTTAGTCTAAATTGACAAAAATGACAATGTTAATGTATTTTTAAAAATTTGAAAACTCAATTAGATTTTTTTAAAATATGAGGATTGAATTAAATACTTTAATTAAACTTGAGGAAATTAAAAAATTGAATATTAAGCCTAAGTAAGGCGTGAAGATATTCAAGCTGCAAATAGGAGGAGTTGTGTAGTATAACTGGATGTATAATACTCTCTAAGACCGAATATCTTTCTTCAAAATGATTCACGTCATTACTAAATAATGGTACAAGAAAATTAACCAACATGCAACTCGATCAAGTTGATATTTCTTAAAATGTGAAGACATTAACTAAGTTTTCAATATAATATAAATAGGCAAGCACCAACTTGCTACTAATTTTCAATATTAATATAAATTATGCAAGTGCCACTAATTTCATTAAAGTTTTAAACAGGTTTTTAGAATTTAAAAAGGTGTAACAACAAAGCTTAGATCTGTGTTAACAACAAAAATAAGTCAAATGATTATATTGTTAGTATGTTTGTTTATTTTTACAATGATCGAGTTGACATTTCTTAAAATGTCAGTATTACATTAAATTTTCAATATAAAATAAATAATACTGTAGACTTTATTTGCATAAATATTAGGCAGCCAACTTACAACTTAAACGTAGTCGATAATTTATTTATGAAAAAAAGTGGTAGAACATACATAGTTTACTTGTCATTTGACAATACATCGTATAATTAAATTGCATAACTCAAAATGTAGACAACTAAACATTCAAAGCTAGCAGATCTAAAAATTATTTTATGACATAGATTCAAGCTGCAAAAATATTGAAGAGTACGTACTCTAGTTGTATGTTTATTTTTATTTTTTTGACGATGAGTATTAGTTGTATGTTACATATATAATCATCATATATATAATATTTATTGTAACTCAATTGACATGTTAAGTTTATAAGAAAAAATATGAATTTATTTTCTGCAAAAATACGCTCAATGGTTACATACCAAATAATTAAAATGATATATAGGCTAAGACCGCATGTCTCACAACAAAAATAATTTAACACTTGTATGTTTTATACATCTTTAACATATTTGTTTATGATCATTTGATAACTTTTGTGTTTAATATTAAAAATAAGAATTTTTTTAGTAATTTAGTGATAATATTTAACAAAGTAGTAATAATTTATAGTAATAAACAATTATATAATATTTTATAGTTTGATCATGAAAATAAATTAACTTTTGGAGTATAAAAATATTATTTGATTATTATGTTAGGTATATATTATATATTTTAAAAAATCAATATATATGAGGTAAGTGAATTAGGTGAATAAGTGATCCACTTAAACTTATGATCCCCTGATCTGATCTAGTCTCAATTAGATCAATGATCGGACTAATTTTCATAATATTAGTTGGTACAGTAACGTAAATTTTCGTTATATTTACATAAGTAAGAATAATCTATTTAGTGAAAAAAATCGTGTTTAATTTTTATCAGCAATAATCACATATCACGAGCGAGATTAATCACTAATCCAATGAATTAAAAGACCCATAGTCTTAGAGTTAGAAAAATATACAGAAATCTATTTAAAATTTTAATAAGACTATAAATACATTAAAAAAAAGCGATTAAAATCACAATTTAAATAGTGTGATTTGTAACATAAATTCAATAACAAGAATGACCCTTTTCCATTTCTTTTTTCCTTCCTTTTTGATTTTGTCTCTGCAAAGTGCAAAACAGAATATGAATATTGTAGCCGCCGAACACTAACCTGCGGCTGTATAGTCCTAAGTCAATGGTTTTGTTTCTCGTTTTAGCATTCCATATTTACGTTCTTTTCTTGCAAACGCGTTGGCAGACTTCAACTTATATGATTGCAGAGGTTAGCCAATTATTAATTAATTTCTATATTTTAGAAAGACAACGTGGACAATCTTTCATTCAGAGAAACTAGCTAAGAAACGAACAAATGAAAGATATAACGGTAAGGTACTAAAAAAAGATTATCATATTATACTTTTTACATTATTGTACGAATTCTTAGTCTATTTAATATGCACGTATACGTTTTTAGTCTTACGACTTTCAAGATAAGTATTTTATTTCTTATTTTTATGGATTTTTAATTAAATCTCTTAATTTAACATATTCATATGTGTATACGTATAAAAATCAATAAAAAATTAAATTAATTATTTTAATTGATCTGTGTAATTGATATCCAAATTATCTTATAATAAAGATAAGAGGGAGTAACTATTATTAATAAGGATACTCTTAGAATCTTGCTATCGTGCAAAGTTGGTTTTACATTTTTTAATAGCTTTTTTTTTTTGGCTTTATACTTACAAATTTGCTCCATGACATGAAACAAGAACCAATCTCCAAGTTTGTGTTTATGTAAGTTTATTAACTTCAAAATTTTGAATTAATTAACAAAGTGTTTTTTGAATTTTTATTATTTACAAATTATTATTAAACTAAGTTTTTTAACCAAAGTATTTTTATGTAAACTAAATCAATCTACATAATATTTTTTATTTTATAAATATACTTTCCGTTAAATCAAATAACTAGTTTAAAAAAAATTGAAAAAAATTATCAAATAAATTTTAATTTAAAATGATCTTTCCAGCCAAAAAAAATGAAAAATTGCAACCAGTCCTTATTTTTATTTTAATTTAAACATAGATTTTAAGTAGAAAAAAAAAAACTGAACCTAACAAGAAATTATTTACCTCACTTTAATTTTTGTGTTTCTTTCCTATGATTAAGAGTGTTTGATTTTTCATTTACATGCCTCCAATAAACCTTTTAACATAATTTATCACTCAAAGCATTTATGTTCACAAAAACGTAAATACACAACATGCTTACATTTATAAATGAGCACGTGCAAAAGAAAATAGAACTAAACCATTTAGTTATCTTTAAATGTCAATTGGAAAAATTTAAAAGTACTTTCTACTTTCAAAGTAATCATTTTCTTCGTGTTCTTCTTTATTTTATGTCTTGAAATTTAGGGATGTATATTCAAATTATCAAAATATGTTCTCCACTTTTATCCAAACATAATATTATAGTCTTTAAAAAAATTTGCGTTGCAAAACTTAAGTAAATAAAGATTAAATTAAATGAATGAGTATATATTTACGTGCTATAAGTGAAAATTGCTATGAAACGAAGATACAATTAATCAAGCTTGTTCACACTAGATTAATAAATTAAAGATAACTAAATTTCTGACATAATACTACATATCATAACTCTCAAAGCATATAAAAAGTATTACATTAATAAATTAAAGAAATAAACATTCGTGGATCTACACAATGCAAGACATTTAACATATATATTGTATTGTCTTGTAGGATTTACAACACCATCATTGTTTTAGCTAAATTTCTTCATCTCAGCCACATGTTTTTTTCTCCATTCTTATGTCTATGCCTTATTTTTAATATGTTAATATAAATGTTCACGTAGTTATTTATAATAAAAAAAATACATATAAACATCAAATCCATTTTGATAATTATTTAACGGAAAAGACTCTCTCTAAATTTTCACTACTACCACAAGTTTGCTGTTAAAGTTCAAGTCCTTCTAACTTAAATTTCTTCTACCTCCAAAAATTTGTTGGGTACTATGCCTAGCTTCTTCTATAGCTCATTTAACTTTGGAGTAATTGGGAAATATTGAAATCAATGATTCCGAAGATCTTCTTTATATCCGTGTCTTAGTCTAACCTTTAATTAATAACACGAGTTTCTCGCAAGTTAATCTTAAGATTTTCCATCTGTTCAGTTGGGAAAGTTGAGTTAAACACGTAAAGTTAATGTTTGAAAAGTTATTTTTCACACGATCAACTTTTGATTATATTTATTTAAATTTGTGTTTCGTATCTCATTAATTTATGAGATAATGCATTTATAATCATATCTACTTATATATACTACTTTTCCTTTTTGGAATTTTATATCCTGTTTTTTCACGCTTTGTTTTGTCGAACTATGGAATATTATTTAATTAATAAGAAAACTCAACGATCAGATCAGAATCATTATTTTAATTAGCCAACTTTAATTTATTTTTTAAAATAGTGCATCAATTTTTTTGGAACATTATCATTTCTTGAAGACATGATATTGACAACACATTAAACATAAAATAAAAAGCTTGAACTTTAAACCAGGCACTTAATAATAAATTAATTTTGGGTAATGAAGGAAAGATATTAATTAATTAACATCTTTTGTAGTTTGACTATGATGGCGATTTGATAATCGATAACGCAACAAATCCATATCCGATATGAGAAAGAAAATTGTGGAATTCAAACGAACTTTTGGAAGGATATAATCTGAAAATGAGACCTAATAATTTTGGGATCCCAATATGGTAAACATTTTTAATAATATGCACATATCTTTCTCTGGTAAGTGAAATGAGCACGAAGTTGTCAACAACAATAATAACATAAGACCAAGACGGGTTGCAAATTTTCCACAAGGAAATTACCAGGTTATTTTGTGGAAAGTGAGAGCAGGGAACACTAGTAATGTATGTCATGTTTTCAAGGTTTTGTCGCTTCTTTTTTCCTCTTGATCAAACTCAAACCTAAACCGCGTGCCTTTTGGACCTTCAAATGTTTTGTCTTTTAGTTCATATCACATGGTTTCTCTTTAGAATACCAACGTCTTTTTTTCATTTCAAAAAATTTATATAATTTCTATATTTTGAAATGAAAGAAAAGTGTGGGATCAAATTTGACACCTTTTCTTTTCTAACTTCCTTTTTTTTTTTCTCCTTATTACATTAAGAGCATCTCTAAATGATAGTGCTTATTTGAATTTCTTAGAATCATTTATTCATCTTGTTGTGATCCCTATATTGTCATGTTATTTATAAGAATTTTAACCAAATTTTGTTTCAATATAAAAATTACAAGAAACTCCAAAATATCCTCTTGATTGGTGATGTTTGAAAAAATAAGAAACTATAAAAAGAGTTTTTTATATTAAAAACTTAATTTTTATGTGAAAGAACTCTTATATTACCTAAATACTCTCCAATACATAATTTCTTTTAAGAAATAATTTCTTATCCTAAAAAATCCATTAAGCACCTCGAATTTCGACAATTCTATTCAAGATGCCTTTAAATATTTATAACATGTTTGCTTTGGCCATGCATCCCCCGGAGCGTTTAATATTAGCTTTTGCATTGTTTTAGCGAATTTGACGAGAAAACATGCATATATGCATGTTGTTGCAACTAATTCAGATTCGTACTCAATGTAAGCATATTTTCTAATAGAAATTCAAACTTTGTTTTATTACGTATAAGATAAGAGGTGTAAAAAAAGTGAAACATGAAATTAACAAAAGTGAAATATCATTACTTTTAAAATTATTTTATTTATTATTTGGATCGAAAATGAGATACTATCCATGTCCTAGTGATCAGCTAAAATTTATTACAATACCGATATCAAAGATGCAGATTGTGTTATTGTAAAAGACTAGTCTCTTCTGTTAAAATTAATTCCATTTTTTGTTGATATAGAAAAACTAATTCAACTAATTCATTTTTAGTTTTTTTTTTTTATTTTAAGTTTGTTGTTTGTTTCTATGATTAAATTAACCAGTGGGACAGAAAGCTAAATGAAAAGAATCTATAAACTTTAGAAAGCGTTAGACATATAAAGAACCAAACAAGTAGCCACGTGTGTGTGTGAACATGTGCCATATATTCCAACAAGTTGAAAACTTCAAAAGATTGGTGTATGGAGACGTGAGTAAGAATGGGTTCGAATTAATAATGATTTTAGTCATTTCCAGAAAATTTGAATTTTCATGTACGTCTTTATCGGCTAATAAATGATCGAAAAATTTCATCACGTAGAGAAATATTGCACAAAATCTTACTCACATTGTTAGACCTTCATAATTAACAAATAATCAAGATACAATTTTACTATTATACTAAGCCTCGCCCTCAATAAATTGGTTTTCATGTGAAAAAAATATTTATTATGGCCTTATAGAGACTTGATTCTTTTATCAACCTTGCCGTGTTTATTTGTTTCAAGAATTTGTGGAATTGTTTTTTAGTAGGATTTAACTTTTTAAAATAAATAAACGTGTATTTAGTAGGATTTTAATATTATATATAATGATATTAATTATTTTTTAACATAACTAATCTATTAACTTAATTGATTAAAATATTATACTAATAATTCAAAAATGATATGTTGAAGACCTGCACGAGCCCTACATATTTTCGAGACCATGCGTATTTTCGGATCCTCAGTGTCCAGTTTTTGAAACCCTATTTCATTAGATTTGACAGGAAGTGCAGACAGGGATTTGAAGATTTTTTATTGAAAAAATAATTGTAACTTTATTGGCTTTATTCTTTTTGGTACTTTGACTTTAATTCTTTCACACGTCGTAGTATTAATTATTTTTGTTAAGAAAAATGATATTTTTTAGTATATAATTAAAAGTGAGATATTTTTTATTCTTTTGATTTTATGACCATGCTTTAATATACGTATATACAAAAGTGATAAAAATTTAATAAAAATAGAGAAACAGTGATGTATACTTTTTCACATTCTTTGTCATCTGATTTAACAAAATGATAGTAAGCATCCTTGCCATTGGCTTATATTTGTTCAACCTTATATCTTTGAGCTTATCATGTATATGTAATGTGACTTCTTAACACAGGCATACAAGTATTCTAAATATTTTAAGATACTAATTTAAAACACTGTCAAACTAAATTTCTTCCTATAATAAATGGATTCAACCAATGTTGAACGAATATAGATAATATCGCATAAAGCTTTTAATACATTTATGTCTTGACAGTTTGACCTGGAATGTCACTCTCCAGAGAACTCCTGGATTTTAAGTCATTTAAAATTACAGTGCACTCTGTTTACGACCAATCACTGTTCAGGTTCAATTACGCGTTTCTGATTTCAGAAAAAGAAAAACGAAATTATTACAAATAAATGAGGAAGAAAATTTAAGCCTGAGCATTTTGTTGACCCTTGAAATATTTGTTCTACCATAGAAAGTTAACATGAATGACAATAATCTTGAAATATTTCATTGCTACAAACAATGGTACACTATTACCTCACTCATCAAATTAAAGTCATAAATAGTAGCAACCATTCTATAATGGTTGTTTCACCTACAAAGATATAATCATTGACATACATTAGTTAGTGTCTAGTTCCTATCATTTAATAGCCAAATAATCACTGCAATTTGAGTGCTGGGTATAGAAGCAACAATGCCTCCATTGAAATCCCCTGTACACTCTAGTCCCCCCTACTGTGTGAAGTTTTACAAACAAAAGAACCAATGGTCTTCTACTGGCATTGTCCAATCACCAAGGCCTTCCTATTCCTCCAAGCCTCCGGGCCAACTCGATATCCTTTTTCACTGAGGGAACAAACAAGAAAAACAAATATAACATATTTGTGAGGTTACTGGAAGAGAACACAAAAATATTCACAATGGAAAAACATAAACCAGTCAATAACACAAGATCTTTGCATAATTATCAATCTCAAATTGTGGTTGCTATTAAAAACTGCTCTGCTTTTTGAATTCCATAGCGGTCTAGGGCCTCTCTGCTCTGCTACTACACTATAGCACCGCTAATCTATAGACTAGTATGGAATATGGATCTTTGGCAAAAACCACTATGCTAGCAAACCAACGTTGTGTTTTAGTATTCTGCCCATTTATTTTCCTCCAAAAAAATAGTGTGCTCAACTATTCTGTTCATTTAAATGTTTAGCTACTGAGATCCATCAAGAACAGTATGACACCAGCTCCCCCACCAAAAGGCAGCTTGGCTTAAGAATGACTTTTTTTCTATTACTAAAAAATGTTGATCACTGTCTTTAATTGCCTTCTGGTTTCTGCAACCTTTAAATGACCAGAAGTAACCCACAATGCACATTTATCACTTTCTGAATTTAGCAAATGTCCCATTCTTTATAAATGGTCACACACACCAATTAAAAGTATGGGAGTGAATGGACATGGCAAGTCAGAACTCAAAGTGCATTTGTCAATTAAAATAATTCATATTTTATAAATATACACAAATTTTCCCAACCACTACACTACCATGAGTTTTTATGTCTAGAATTTACGGCATCCCCCAAAGCAAATTCCGTCATACAGATTACAGACTGTAGTATATCCTTTTGAATGTAATTAATTAATAACGTAATAAAATAATCCGTTTTTCTGTGTAACAAAGAAAAAACAAATACATTCATCCACCAATAAAAGCAGCACAGAATTTATGGAAGATAAATTCATGGATGATTTGATGATCGATGAAAGGTAAATCTAGTAAAGAATTAAAATTTATATCAACTTACTAAGAGTAACACGCCTTGCATGAATTGCACAGAGCATTCCATCTTCAAACAAGCGAACCAGATATTCCTCAGCTGCCTGCGGTATGGTTATATAAAAATCCAAAAGAATGGTCATCTTTTATAAGAAATATGGTTATAAATTACACAACAGGTGAAAATGAATAAATTATTCTAAAGCGACAAGCATTTTCAAAAAAATCACAAAAAACAGCAGCGCTATTGACAAGGACTTGGTACAAGGCATCCATAAAAAACATCAGAGATGTAAATGTAGCAACTGTTGAGATACATTACATTAAAGGGGTAGATATTAGTCCATTTGGATGAAGGGTAATTTTGAGAGGGGAGGAGGAGTAAAAAATTTATGGAAGAGATAGTAAATGAGAGGGAACCACTTGGCATTTAACTCTACCCCAACCCCCCCCCCCCCCCCCCCCCCCCCCCCCCCCCCC